>MUZH01003706.1:0-20944 GCA_003012965.1 Juglanconis oblonga
ATTATAGGATGCCACCCTAGTAATATATATATACTACGGAGCCCCGGAGGTATCGATCTTAGCTTAAAGTATAATAGCATTAATCTCTTCCCGGCTTATAGTACTAACAGCTACCCTATAAGAAGCCTATAATATACTAGTAAGATAATGCTAGAGAGGGACCGGAAGTATATTACGGAGAATGCTCGGCTAAGCAATAGAGAGCTTTAAAGAGCCCTAGAGGATTTAGATTTATTTTCGTTTTAGAGGCATAATCGCAGACGATCGTTTTAAAGGAGGGGGATAATTATAGATTCCTTTTAGTAGAGTAGTTTATTTAATAGATTTCATTTAGTGGCCGCCTAGCTATATTTGCTTATAGATAAAGGCTTAGATAAAGGAACTATATACTAGTCCCGATTCGGCAGGCGGTCTACAGCTAGTAGCAGAACTAGGCTGGCCTTTATATAGGGCAGCCACTGCTACTGCATTTCGTACCTACTCTTTCTAATAGATAATAACCACCCTTAACAGCTTTCCAGACTTCCATCACTATCGTGACTGTGAAGCCCTGAGCCGTTGAGACCGGTTGCCCATTTCAGTATCTCGGATACACACCCCCCCCCGAGGGGCATAGCTTTCCTCGCCCCTCTTCTATTCATTTGAAATATCTCGTCGGACTTCCTTTCGGAGACCCCTCCCCTTGCAACGTTACCTTGCCGAGACCCCCGTACGACGTTACCTAGGCAAATCTTATACGAACTTTAAATTCGTACGATTAAATATAGAGAGGTCTTAGGTTCGAGTCAGGATGGATTGATTTTGTTTTTTTTAGTTGGATTTCTTTTTAGTCCTGTCTTTACACTCTTTTTGTTGAATGGAACTGAATACCGATTTGTACGAAAGAAAACACTGCCTATATTAGAATAAATTTAGTTCGTACGAATCGGCCTGTTAGTCTATTAGTCATTCGTTTAGTCACTTGCTTAGTCACGATAAAAAAGGCTACTTAAGTAGGGCCTTTAAGGGCCCTAGAAGGAAGGATCTTAGTCTCTTTCCTTAGTAGTGCAACTTAGAATCTATTCGTTTCACTCACCCGACGAACGCCCCGTACGCGTACGGAAAGTTTTTCCAACAAACTTATTATATATCTACGTTAAGGCAAAAAGAAGATTAAATAAGATATAGATAAAATAATAAAGTAAATAAAATAATATAGACGAAGCTATTAAGGTTAGTTATTATCTATTTCGAAAAGAGTAGATATAAAAGGTAGTAATAGTAGCTGCTTTATATAAAAGTTAGTCTTATTCTGCTACTAGCTGCTAACTGCCTTCTAAATCGGTATTAATATATAGTTTCTTTATTATGCCTCCTTTTATATTTCAATTAAGCAAACAGCAGTTAGCTGAACTAAATCTATAATATTATAGTTACTAGGGAAACTCAGACTAGTATGCCTCCCTCCTCTATTTGGTAGTTGTTCAATTCTCCAAGCTTTGCTGATTCACCCCCCCCCCCCGCGTTCTGTAAGCGAGGTGATTCGGCAGAAATAAGGATTTAGCAATCTGGAACTACTTCTACTACACCAGCCTCTCTCGCCTTCCACCAACCTCTTTGCCGCCGACAATACACGGCAGTGTGCAGACCGGGCGGCATTCTTTCCTTGTTCCGCAACTTAATTGTTCTCTCAGTCACTTTCTTTCTGCCCATCTTTGTTTCAGTGCTGCATCTGACGAGCAATTGGTCTTGCGCCGCCAACCTCTGGACTTGATTACTGCCTTTGCTTGACCGTGTTCCCATCATCCCTGGGACTGTATCGATCCAGACATTCTTCGAGCTTCGCAGAGAAAAGGAAAATGGAGGCACCTCAAGCACCCGGTGCCTCTCTCGGCGGTGCTAGGAAGGCGGCCGACGCGCAGCAGAGCGTCACCAAGAGGTACGCTGCAAGCAGTTGTCAACACACCCCGACGTCGAACCCCACCCCCTCTACCCACACAAGCAAGCAACCCGCTAACGCGTCTCCTCCGCCTGCAGACTCCAGACCGAGCTGATGCAGCTCATGACCTCGCCCGCCCCGGGTATCTCGGCCTTCCCCTCGGGCGACGGCAGCGACCTGACCAAGTGGCGCGCCACGATCAACGGCGTCGACGACACTCCCTACGCCGGCCTGAGCTTCAAACTCAGCTTCACCTTCCCCTCCGACTATCCCTACAAACCGCCCGAGGTGCTGTTCCGCACCCCCATCTACCACCCGAACGTCGACTTCTCCGGCCGGATCTGTCTGGACATCCTCAAGTCTAAGTGGTCGGCTGCCTACAATATCCGGACCGTGCTGTTGAGTTTGCAGAGTCTGCTGGGAGAGCCCAACAAGTAAGTTGCATCATCTGTGCCCCAGGAAAACGGAGTGCTGCAGTCCCTGTGTGGTTCTATGGAAGCGTACGCAGTGGTTGAAGGAACAGCGGTTGACATGCTTTGTAGCGACTCCCCGCTGAATGCTGAGGCTGCTGAGCTGTGGGACAAGGACGCCGAGGAGTTTAAGCGCAAGGTACTGGCCCGTCACCGGGACATTGACGACGACTGAGCTGCTTTCTCTCGTCTGTATGCATCTTATTTTCACTTAGGAGCATGGAGTCAACGTATGGAATAATCATGGACCTTCGGAGAGCATTGGAACTGGAATGAGCCAAGGGGTTGGCAAAGCAGCATCCGCCCCCCCCCCCCTACACGGATTGGAGGGGCCAGAGATAGGATTCTTTTTTGAATCCTGAGGGTCTGCCCGTCACTACGCATATGGGAGGTCGTTGTCTTCCACATACATGGATAGCCTGAGTGGTTTTCTGAAGCATGCAAGTCTTTTTTCCCTTCTTCCATACACGCCATGGTAGTCTTTCACGAGAAGTTGAATCCTTTGCATCGGAGGACAGGTGAACCCTGGTCGACGGTGTTTTGCATGCGGGTTGTCTTTTGATCGATCCGTTTCCATTTTTGCTGCTTCCTCATATGACCTTTATTCTCGGTAATGCGAAGCTAGATGCCGTCGAAAAACTCCGGAAAGCCAATTGCCACCATGACCAGAACAAGGGAACCAGTTTTGTGTTTGTCATTTCGACCAACCCTTCCAGAAAAACACCAAGGGTTTGGACAGCCCTCTCCAATTTTGCCCACGCAAGTGTCGAGAGTAGAAGGCCCATTCCGTCGAAGACCAACCAGGGGGCATCCACCACCACCACCACCACCACTATCACCAACCACTGTATCCATCAATCAGTGTAGGAGACAGACAGGGTTGTTTAGTTCTCCTCGACGGTCTGGGTGACCAGGCCCTTGGGGTTCTTGACGTTGACGGCCTGGACGTAGCTGTACAGCTTCTCCTTGGCGCCCTCCTCGTCGTTTCTCCGTCGGGAGATGCGGACGCGGAGTCTGTATGGAACACCCTTGACACCCTGCTCCCACACCTTCTTGTTCAGCTGGGGGTCCACGCGGACGTCGGAGGTGCCCTGTGTGTTGATGTTATGGTCAGCTCTTGATTCCTTCGCTGAGTGCCGGTGTGTGTGCCTCGTGGTGCATTCCCAGAGCGCCCCGCTCTCAACGCATCCCAGTTGCTCGTATGTCTCGTTCGTTGGAGGGGGTTCTTCGGTCATGATAGATGTACGATGATCGGGATTCGAGGGATGGGGGTCAAGTGCATACCATCGCCTTGAACGCGAACGCCTTGATCTCCTTGATGGCGCGGGGAGCTCGCTTCTTGAAGGTGACACCGTGCAGCTGTTCAACGCATGTCCGTCAGCATTCCGTCACGTCAAACCGCCTCTCAGCGTCTCAATCGAGGTCTCTAGTTCGGTATATTTGCTCGCTTAGGCGACAAAACGTACCCTCTTGTGCATGTGGATGGTGTACTCGCGAGCGACCACGTCGGCGATGGCCGAGCGGCTGGCCTTGCTGGTCTTCTTGGTGGTAGACGACATTTCTGCAGATTGACAGAACTTCGTCAGAGAGTTGGAAAAGGGAATGATTCGGGTCTTCGATAGCTGCTCACTGGAAATGGGTTGGTCGAGAGGTCGTCTGTGGGTGGGGGAGGTAGTTGGTCGTTGTCGTCGAAGGTGTCGGCTCGCTAGATTGAAAATGGCGGTTGGAAAAGTGTGGGCTGCGAAAATTCGACTTGGCGGAGCCCTAGTGCCGGTGAAAGTTCCCGTGTAAATAAGAGACCCTGGTGTACTTACGATAGCAGTTTGGCGTGTTCGACAACGGGCTGATCTGAAACTTCGGAGACACAAGAGGAAGCGACAGGAAATGACCCAATTCTACAAATGCTCATTCCAGGAGAACAGATCTGGCAAGTTTGTTGGTCGAGCCTTCGCATGCTGGAGGAGACCCTCAAGTGCAATGCGGGAGTTCAATACGGGAGGGGCGACAGTCCTATCAGAAGCTACTACCGTTCACACTGAAATTAGATGTCTGTGCAAGTATATCTCATAAGCACCCAGTGAGAGAGCCCCTGACTGAGCAAGAAGCGATTTGTTCTCTCGATGGTTGAGCACCCCCGGCCGACACAATGCTGTCAACCATAGTATACCTACCTACCTACCCAAGGCAAATGCCATGATCTTGCACAGTACGCCGTACACCCTCGCGCATGGTGAAACTGGCAAGTTGCCGGACTCCGCGTTGTCCTACCATACGGCTTTGCCAAACTCTCAAGTCTGTCTGTGTGGTCACAAAATCACAAGCTCGTTATAAAAAGATTTTTTGGGGGGAGAATTTTTATTTTTATTTTTATTGTTATTTTTTTTTTTGGAAAGGAAAGGAACACTGGGTATTACTTTTATTTTTTTGAGGACTATTACTGCTTCTCATCCTCAGTTGAACTTTGAAGGCCGCTACCTGGAGTTGGCAGGCAGGCAGGTAAAATTAGCGCGGTCTCGACTCATCGAATCAATGCGGCTTGTGCTTGTGGATCTCAATCTGCGCCTGTCACTCCGTGCGTCGTCTGCAGCCGCTCACAGCTTCTTGTGCCAGTCCATTCCTGCGATCAAAGCCGACGATCCTCGTCAATTGCATTGCCTTTTAAACAAGAGGAAGCGAGGGCACTGCAAACCTCCTCCACCTCCCCGTCACCACCGACTTCAAGTCGCTCGTCAGACCAAAACTTTCCTGCTGGGTGCTCAGCGCACCCTGTCGCTCTCTTCCCTCTTTCTCTTCGTCCCTTTCCTTAACCTCTTTCCAAATCACTCGCCGTCTTTTCCTTGTACGATACGATACCCCTTACCTTTCGACTCACGATCCACCGTCAGTCGACGTCTAATCCATCGCGCCTCGAAACCACCATCGATCAATCACTCGTTCTCATTACGAATGATTTATCCCCATCGCGAAACCGAACCGTTCATCCACGCTCAGACATCGCGAATTGACGCCGGCAAATCATTCAAAATGGGAGACAACTCACCATCCCCGATCCCCGATTTGAATCGGAATCGGCTTCCAACGCTGTTCGAAGTGTTGAGCCGGCGGACCCTGCCCCCAGTCGACCTTTTCTCCTTCTATATCTTTATGAGAGATCAGCAAAGATCGGTCGACTACCTGGATTTCTGGTGCGAAACCCCCTCCTCAGACAGGAAGCCGCTTCCCCTCCGTTTTTCTCTCTCTCTAACAACTAGACAATAGGCTCGACGTCGCCCAGCACATGACACTATGCCGTCACTACGTCCGTGAGCTGCGACGGTCCGTCCTAATAGGGACTCCCGACCCCGAACATGCCTCGAAGCGCTCCTCTCAAATCCTCGAGAGTATGGGCGATATCAGCCACGGCGTCCCAGGGCCTTCCATGTACGCCACCGAAAAAGAGCGCGACCAAGACGCCCAGATGTCCGCCTACCTGCGTGAAGATCGGGCTGGGCCCTCCTCCCCCGCCACCCCAGGTGCAGGCTTCCACGACTCGCCCCTCAGCAGTGGGGACCGCGCCCTCCCCAGCCACGGCAGCACGCCGCGTGACCTGATGACCGACTCTAACAGTCCGCTCCACACGGTCGCTCGGCAAGATATTCGCGCGTCGGCCGAGAAGATCCTGTACACGTTTCTGCTGCCGGGCGCGGAGCGCGAGATCGTGCTCCCCGCGTACATTACGGAGGACGTCACGCGGGCGATCGAGGAGGAGGGCAGAGACGACCCCGAGGTGTTCGACCTGGCTAAGGATTATGTGTTCCAGGCCATGGAGCGGGATGCTTTTCCGGGGTTCCTGCGCATGAAGGCACTGGGGAACTTGATCCCACCTACATTGATTCTGCGGCTCATAGTGGGACTGGTATCGATGTTTGGGGGGTTCTGGGCTGCGTTCGTCTTGATCTTTCTGGATGAGTCGAGGTTGACAAGATTATGGGTATGTTGTTCTGGAGAATTGTAAAGTCTGGGCCTCACTGACCTTTTTTACCCAACAGCTGATTCTACCATTCACGCTTGGAGTCTACTTCCTCGCCTCATACCAATACTCCCTCGATCCTGCCCTCGCTCTAATCGGCCTGAGCGAGTACACGCCTTTCAACTTCTCTCGTGTCAGAGAACCATACGTCCGAAAACTCCTCGCCAAGCGTGCAATCATGGTGCTTGCCGTGACGGCGCTCGTTGACGCAGCCCTTCTGGTGCTGTTCATCTTTGTGCCCGGAAAACGGCTCTAATTCAAATCATACTAGCACGCTGCAATATTCACATGGAAGAACTTTAATTGATGACGTTACGAACCTCTCTGCTTCACATCACCAAACCACATCATCACCACAGCCACCACGAGCCGACTTTCATTTTGTCTTGTTTAGGATACGATACCAAAGCCGTGCCCACGCCCTCTCGCGGGACTAGGATACAAGCACGCACATTCGGAAGGGGGAATCGGCGTTCTTTGACTGGATTGAGAGCAACGTAGGAACATTTTCGCTTCCCCATCTTCAAACCGAAACGCGGAAGTCGTACGTTGCTGTGTACGGAACCTTTTGTGCAGTACCACAGCTCCCGCGAGCTTTGAAGAGAGAATCTTTTGGGGGAGAAGTTACTTGCCAGCTTGATCAATGGATGCTTTGAACGAACTGGGAAAGTATTGGGGGGGGGGCCATTGAAGAAGTGCATAGTGACTGAGACCAGTGATAATGGGTCTCAAGTCTGTTAATATCATTACAAATGCGTTTGCAAGCAAATAGCATCCCGCGGAATCCGAATTGAAGCCCAAAGCTATATTTTGAATTAATGAGTCTGTCTGTGATGGACCACTCTTTTGGTTTCATTACTTCGTGTAGTTGCTCTATGATTCATTATGTAGAGAAGTCGTGGGCTGAGAGCACGTGAGCGCTTCCCTCAACCGTCTGTCTGTCGTAATGCCCCAATTTGGCCTCGGTCATGGCTTCAGTCAGGTGTGTGAAGCAACCGGGCCGCGTCCAGAGAGAGAATCAATTTCCCTCCATCCGTCGGCATAAGGCTTCGTCTGTCGTGGCCGTAGCCATTCTGCAGCTGGTGGTAGTCGGTACGTTGGAGCCGGCGATGAGTTCTGGCCTCAAGACCAAGCTGACGGTCCTTGCGTCGTGACTGTGGCGAGACGGCCCCTGATAGCCCGCCAGCGCGCCCACGATGCTCGATCCACTGCCTCCTCATATGCTCGCCCCGCCAAAGACGTCCGCGACACACGCCTACAGCTTCCGCCTCCGCGCCAGCTTCTGCTTCCCGTCACCCCCATCCTCATCCAGATCCATCGCCTCATCATCCTCGTCCTCGCCCGCGGTGGCCTCCCTCATGCCGCGTTTGGCGGCCTGCGAGACGCGGCCGGCGGGACCGCGTCCGCGGTGGCGGGTGGCGGCCCTCGCGCCGTCGTGCTTCTCGTCGGCCTCGACGGCGGCCTCGACCAGCAGGTCGGCGTCGCGCTTGTGCTCGAGGGCGGTGGCGGCGTCGGCGCGGAGGTGGGCCATGGTGGTTTCGAGCTCGGCGAGGGTGGCGTCGCACCGCGCGGACCACTGGCGCAGCACCGAGACGAGGGAGGGGATGGTCGGCGGGGGCACGTCGCGCAGAGGCGCGACGGAGGAGACCTGGACCTCCTGGCGGGCCGGGTTGAGGCGGGCGACGAGCACGCCCGCGTAGACGGCGCTGATCACGACGTCCTCGAGCTCGCGGGCGGAGGAGAGGGAGAGGTGCGACAGGAGGGCGGGGTAGGTGAGCTGGGTCTTGTCGCGCGAGAGGGTGAGCAGGGAGAGCTGGCGGAGCTTGAGCTGTTGGGCGGGGTTGAGGGCGGGCAGGTCGGGGGTGGCGAGGTAGGTGGAGTAGAGACCGTGGGAGAAGAGGGTGAGGTGAGTGTGCCAGGCGCGGAAGGCGGGCTCGGGAGAAGTGGCGAGGGCGGCGATGGGGTCGGACGCCAGGAGGGAGGTAAAGATGTAGGTGCCCGGGGCAGAGGTGGCGCGCTGGATTAGGTCGGCGGCTGCGCGGGGAGAGGTGGCAGATTTGGTGAGGGCCAGGAAGGGCTGTGAGGTGGATCAGTATTGGGAGTGAGCATAGGAGGAAGGATGGGGGGTGCGTACCTCCAGAGCGTTGAGGGCTTTGGTCTGCTCCATCTTGGTGGGTGCTGGTAGAAATCTGTCGTCGTGTGAAGAGGAAGGGTTGTGGTTGTGATGTTTCGTAAGGCTGAAGTTGATCAGAAGCTCAAGCTATGGATCGACGTCAATCACACACAGCCTTGGTGGGGGTTGAGGGGGGGAGGTCACGGCAAGACGGCTGTTTGTTGCCAGACCCGGCAGGCAGGCAGGCAGGCAGGCAGCCGGCAGGCAGCCGGCAAGACAAAAGACAAACACCGCTCGTGGTTAGGGGAGGGGGGATCCAATCAGATGCAATCTGGTAGAACTGTTTCGCCGGATGGCCGATCAGGCTGGGATTAGATTGGGATTGATGAGAATTGGGCTACGGAGAATTTGTCTCACGAAGCTTGTTTGAAAAAGGTTGTTTGAAGAAAGGTTGTTTGAGAAAGGTTTGAACTGATGTCCTAGTTTACCCGTCTGAGGGGAACCTGCCGCACAACGGGCGGGGGTCCATCGGTCCATCTTCTACTACCATGCACTTTCCTCAACATTCTGCCTTATTACCCGCTTGAATAGTCACAGTCACGATGCATTCGCATGACATTCGCATGGAGCAGTGCGCCAGTCTCGAGGCGACTTCGTCTTCGTCTTCGTCTTCATCTTCATCTTCATCTCAATCCCAATCGATCTAGATCTGACTGCTGACTGCTGACTGCCGACTACCCGCCTAACCGATTGGACGGCACGGCACGGTACGATATGGTACAGTGGAGAAGATGGTTTCAGACCGAGGCGACAGGGCAAAGACAACCTTGATGAGCTTGGTCTTGCCGTCATCCCGTCATCCCGACATTCCGATAGGGACCGGACCTCGCGGAGAAAGGCTGAGATGGTTGGTGATAGCCGTCTAATCATTGCTGACAGGTCACTTGACTCGACCCAGTCTGACTGCGCTGGACTACCTACCAAGTCTGAGCAATGGCACCGTTCGGTAGCGCCGCACGCCCCCGAAAGAGGCGAGATTGAGGATGATTATTGATCAAGTTCCGAGACTATCGAAAACCGGCGGGTGACAAGCCACGTGTGCGCCAGGTGTGATTATTGTTACCTCGAGGAGCCGGTGTGACAGAACAAGGCCAACGGTTGCACCGCGTTGCTGCGTGCCTGCGTGCCTGCGTGCCTGCGTGCCTGCGTGCATCATGTTGGGCCGAAGCAACGAGAGACGTAGTCATGTATGGTGGAGGGGGGTACGCACAAGCGAACGTGTGTTCTCCGAGGCTGAGAGATGGATAGTCTCCACGCTGACCACCAAAGTATTTTGGGATATGCCATTTTCGGCAACCAATGACTGGGCAAAACTGGTTGTCCCTCTGTCCGGCGTAGGTAAATTACTCGGGCACCGCCGAGACCCACGGCCCAATCTGCTGAAGATCAAGGACAGAACAGAACAGAACAGAACAGAACAGAACAGAGCATCCATAGCTCTCAAACTAACGAGGACACGTCGAAACACGAAAGCGGCGCTATCTCCCCAGATCTCCTTTATCCGTTGAACACGGTCGTTTTCTAGAAGCGCACCTGAATGCGCAACTCCCTGACGAGGACGAAAACGGAAAACGGCGCGGTGCCGCTCAGACACTTCGGACCCTAGTCGCTTTAGTGCCCTGTTCCCTTGTTCCCGTAACGTCGGAACCCCACCAGCCAGCCGCCTGGAATTTGCATTGCGGCATGGCCATGACTGCGCTGCCTGCACACTGCCTGCACCTTCCCCAAACCTCACCGTCCATGTCCAGGGGAACCGGGGAACCTTGGAACCCAGAGTTCCAGGAGCCGCGCGACGAGACCACTGCGAAACTTGCCTCCTTCGTCCTATCGTCTAACCAAGTCCAAACAAAGGCCAACATGAATTAAAACGTCTTGCTCGTACTCCCAGCCCTTTTTCTCGTCTCCCTCCCTCACCTTCTGCCCTCCCCCTGCATTGTCGCTGCATTGTCGCTGCATTGTCGCTGCATTGTCGCCGCATTGTCGCCGCATCCTGCACCGTTGCGCCGTCCTTGCATCCCGCCGCGATAAAGTTTATCAATCATACGACGAGCCATCTCTCTGTCGCATAAACCCCTCCAACTGAGCCTAACTGCGCCAGTAAACCTTCGAGTCCGAGTCGAGTTAATCCCGTACATACTCCGTACCGTACATACAAAGGCCAACACCGCCCGGAAGCTGGTCTTCGGCGTCTCTGTTCGAGTCCACACTCACTCGTCGCCTACTATATTTCTTCTCCGACGCGATACCCCTACTTGCAGATATCCTTCAAATGTATTCCGGCTCGATATAGACATACGAGCGACCATCTGTCGTGCGCAGCATATACGTGACAGTTTCCCCAGACCGGCCGTGACATGGCTCCGTCCAAGATCAACGTCCCTCCGACGGACTTGTTGAGCGCAGATGTTGCGCACATGGCCACCACTACTCTGAAGGTTGGCGGCATGACGTGAGTTGCCCCCCTCCCCTTCGCTGACACGGCGCTCTTACTTTGCATGACTGTCCCCGTACTAACCGGCTTCGCCACAGGTGCGGCGCATGCACTTCAGCCGTCGAGAGCGGACTCCAAGGCGTCGCCGGTGTTGGTAGTGTCTCGGTCAGCCTGATCATGGAACGTGCGGTCGTCATGCACGATGCGAACAAGATATCCGCCGATCAAATACGAGACATCATCGAGGACCGAGGTTTCGACGCAGATGTCCTGTCCACCGACCTGGATTCGCCAAGAGTGGACAGAATGGACGGCGCATTCGCAGAGGCAGCCGGGCCGAAGTGTGTCGGAACCGTCGTGGCCATCGAGGGCATGACGTGCGGCGCATGCACCTCTGCTGTCGAGGGCGCCTTCAAGGACGTGCCGGGCGTCAAGAATTTCAGCATCTCGTTGCTGTCCGAGAGAGCCGTCATCGACCACGACCCGGCCGTCCTTACTGCCGAGCAGATCGCTGAGATGATCGAGGACCGGGGCTTTGGCGCCACGATTGTCGAGACTTCAGAACTGGAGAGCGAGAAGAATGCTTCATCAGCATCAGCACCGAGCAGGTCATTTCACGCGATTACCACTGTCAGCATTGAAGGCATGACTTGCGGCGCATGCACATCCGCCGTCGAGTCCGGCTTCAAGGACGTGGACGGCATGCTGAAGTTCAACATTAGCCTCTTGGCCGAGAGAGCAGTCATCACACACGACCCGTCGAAACTGTCCGCGGAGCAAATCGTCGAGACCATCGAAGACCGGGGCTTCGGCGCCAAGATTATTTCAACCCAGTCGGAGGCGGCAGATACCACGCAGACATCAACAACGGCACAGTTCAAGGTTTACGGCGTGCCAAACGCTGCGGCTGCCACAGAGCTGGAAGAAAAACTCCTGGCTCTGCTCGGTGTCAGCTCGGTGAAACTCAGCCTTGCAACCTCGCGGCTGACCATCATCCATCAATCCGGAGTGGTAGGCCTTCGGGCGATCGTGGAAGCGGTAGAGGAAATGGGTTACAACGCCCTGGTCGCCGACAACGACGATAACAATGCACAATTAGAGTCTCTTGCAAAGACAAGAGAGATCAACGAATGGCGGAGGGCGTTCAAGACGTCCCTGTCCTTCGCCATCCCTGTGTTCCTCATTGGCATGATAATACCGATGTGTCTACCACCGTTGGATTTTGGGTCACTGGAGATTCTTCCCGGTCTTTTCCTAGGCGATATCCTCTGCCTGGTCTTGACGATACCAGTTCAGTTCGGCATTGGAAAGCGCTTCTACGTTTCTGCATACAAATCGCTCAAGCACGGCTCGCCGACCATGGATGTGCTTGTCGTCCTGGGCACGTCGGCTGCCTTCTTTTTCAGCTGCGTCGCCATGCTCGTCTCGTTTTTCTTCCCTCCGCACTCCAGACCGAGCACCATCTTCGATACCAGCACTATGTTGATCACCTTCATCACTTTCGGTCGGTTCTTGGAGAACCGCGCCAAGGGCCAGACCTCCAAGGCTCTTTCCCGACTCATGTCACTGGCCCCGTCCATGGCAACGATCTACGCTGATCCGATTGCCGCTGAAAAGGCTGCTGAGAAGTGGGACAGCATTGTCGGAAGCGGCGAGCCGAAGACTCCCACGGCAGACGGAAACTCTGCAGAGGAGAAGATCATCCCGACCGAGCTCATTCAGGTGGGCGATGTGGTCATCCTCCGACCCGGTGACAAGATCCCCGCCGACGGCGTCCTGGTCAGGGGCGAAACTTACGTGGATGAGAGCATGGTCACTGGTGAGGCCATGCCCGTCCAGAAGCGCAAGGGCTCTAACCTGATCGGTGGTACTGTCAATGGTCACGGCCGGGTTGACTTGAGGGTCACCCGCGCTGGTCGGGACACGCAGCTCAGTCAGATTGTTAAGCTTGTCCAGGATGCTCAGACCACCCGCGCCCCGATTCAGAGGCTGGCAGACACTCTTGCTGGTTACTTCGTACCCACCATTCTCATTCTCGGCTTGTTGACCTTCATCGTCTGGATGGTCCTCAGCCACGTCCTGTCCAACCCACCGAAGATCTTCCAGGAGGATTCCAGTGGTGGCAAGATCTTTGTGTGCGTCAAGCTGTGTATCTCGGTCATTGTATTTGCCTGCCCTTGTGCCCTCGGTCTGGCTACTCCTACTGCTGTTATGGTCGGCACGGGGGTGGGCGCTGAGAACGGCATCCTGGTCAAGGGTGGTGCGGCTCTGGAGACTACGACCAAGGTCACCCAGATTGTTCTCGACAAGACTGGGACCATCACATACGGCAGGATGACTGTTGCTAGCATGAACATCGTCTCCGTCTGGCAGGACAACGAGTGGCGCCGCCGACTCTGGTGGACCATTGTCGGTCTTGCTGAGATGGGTTCCGAGCATCCCGTCGGTAAGGCCGTGCTCAATGCCGCAAAGAACGAACTCGGTCTTGACTCCGAGGGCACTATTGAGGGTAGCGTCGGTGATTTCACAGCCGCGGTAGGCCGCGGCATCTCTGCAGCCGTCGAGCCCGCCACCAGCGCCGAGCGCACGCGCTACACCGTCCTCGTCGGCAACGTCAAGTATCTTCGCGAGAACAACGTTGACGTGCCCCAAGAAGCCATCGAGTCATCCGAGGCCATCAACAAGAACGCCTCGCGCGGCAAGGCCACCGACTCCGCCGGCACGACGAACATCTTCATCGCCATCGACGGCGGTTACGCCGGCCACCTCTGTCTCTCCGACGTGATCAAGGAGGGCGCGGCCGCCGCCATCTCGGTGCTCGTGCACCGAATGGGCGTCAAGGTCGCCATGGTCACTGGCGACCAGCCGTCCACCGCGCACGCTGTCGCCGCGGCTGTCGGCATCCCCGAGGACTGCGTGCACGCTGGTGTCTCGCCCGACCAGAAACAGATCATCATCCGGCAGCTGCGCGAGCAAGGCGAGGTCGTGGCCATGGTCGGCGACGGCATCAACGACTCGCCGGCGCTCGCTACCGCCGACGTGGGCATCGCCATGTCCTCCGGCACGGACGTGGCCATGGAGGCGGCTGACGTCGTCCTCATGCGGCCCAACGAGTTGATGGACATCCCCGCCGCACTGCACCTGGCCAAGAGCATCTTCAACCGCATCAAGGGCAACCTGGCGTGGGCATGCCTGTACAACATCATCGGCCTGCCCTTCGCGATGGGCATTTTCCTACCCTTTGGGTTCCATTTGCACCCCATGGCGGCGGGTGCGGCGATGGCCGCATCGAGTGTGAGTGTGGTGGTGAGTAGTTTGTTGTTGAAGTTCTGGTGCCGGCCACGATGGATGGATGAGGCGGCTGGCAAGGAGGCGATGGAGAGGCGGAAGAAGAGGCCGGGCCTGGTGGAGACGGTGCGCGGAGGCGTCGCGGAGGCGTTTGAGAGGGTGAGGGGCGCTGTGAGGGGCGGGGGCAGCAAAGAGGAGATGGGGTATGTGCCGTTGGCAAATTTGGATGGGGATGAGAGGGTGTAGAAGTATGAATGTGGTGGGAGGGAGAGTGTTTCTGTTGGCATAGCACAGCGTTGGAGTATTGCAATTTGGATATCACGATTCCGGAGACTAAGCTCCTTGTTCTCACTTCGGCCCCACACCTTTCCCTTCTGCCCCAGGCGGCGTACCTGGATGTTCTGAAAGTAGTAGGTATATGTGTCTTGTTCTTAAAACGTGGAAATTTGGCTGACTCGGTCTCATGGCAGGCTCGTGCCGAATCGCAGCTCCAGATCTGCCTAGGTACTCGCAGACGGTCCAGGCGGGTGGGTACCCAACCTAGGCCGTGATGGAGGACGGCTTTTGTCGATCAGTATCCAGGTGCTCCCAATGAGCTGCTCTATGAACTGTGTACCTGTTTGTGTTTCATGGGGAACTGTTCTGAGGGGAAAATGCCACACACGATACTTGCCTTTTCGGAGAGTATGTTTGCTCGCAGACGGTGTCAATCGTTGCGGTATAAGCTGGTAGTGAATTCAGGTACGTGAGCATCGTTTTCACACCACAGGATCTGGGTGGTACACAGGGTACCTAGGTACAAAATGCCCTACAGAGAGCTCAACACTAGGTGTACCTACTAGCTGGGTAGGTACTAGATGGTGACAAAAGTATGGACACGAAGCAAGTCAGCCCAATCCCCCGCCCCCTGCTCCTCCTCTCCAAAGCTTCCAATTTGCTGCTGTGCACTAGGTGTCCGTGCCTCCAACAGCCTCCACAGACTGGTCTCTCGACTCCCATGATGGCCTTTATCTCTGTTGTCGTCATCGATCGTGTATGTCTTGAGGTCTTGATATCTGGCTCCTGGCTCCCACGGTCAGGATCCTGACCTCAACCAACCAACCAACCAACCAAGCACAATCTGGGGAAAGGTGGGAAGAAGGAGAGGAGGGCGCCGGGGAAGGGGTGGGCACGAGAAACTTACCGTTGGCCGCGCCGAAACCGTCCCTACTGGGTGATGGCGCCCGAGCAGGACATGCGGCCGAGCGAGGTGATGTAGCTGATGCAGTCGTACTTGCCGGCGGCGTTGCAGGCCACGTCGTCGCTGCCACGCTTGGCGGACGCGCAGACGCGGGTGCAGTCGCCGTCCGAGGGGGTGACGACGCAGCAGTGCGAGCCGTCGGCGAACTGGCACTGGCAGTTGCTGCAGGCCTGGACGGCCAGGGCCATGGACAGCATGGAGATGGCGAAGGAGAAGATGCGGACCATGATGGCTATTTTCGGCTGCTTGTTCCGGACGGGCTTTGTTCGCGGAGGGTAGGGTTGGGCAGATAGGGAGACGACGAGGACGGGTTGGTGGTTGGGAGGTGGACATGGCGCCTTTTATGCCTACCTATAGGTAGCATCCGATCAGACTGAAAGCTCTTGGGATCGTGATGGTGCTGTGTGTAAACCCTCGACCCATCGTCTGCCCCGACCTAGTCCGGCAGTGTAGTATTTCGTGACATAGTAGTATCCAAGAACGAGTCAAAGACTCCTCCTTCCCATTTCGCTTTTGAACGGTATCCACCGGTTCATGCCAAACTATGGAGTCGGTTAAGCTTGATAGTATGCATGATCAGAGAGACCACATGTTTTTCCCCCAAGCACGGTTGATCAATGGTTCATGTGCTTCCATACGAGTGACTGACATGGAAAGCCGTTTGCAGCAGCCCTGCTTTGACTACTGGTTGGTGCTTTTGGCAGGATTCTGTGGATGCTGTGGATGCGGCCCAAGGGAGAGCCCCGTTGAACAAGATGAAGACACGGCAATAATCATGCTGACAAGTCGAAAAGCGGCCCTTCTTGGGCGCATTCCCCATTCCATGACTCGCATGGGTATCATTGCCATCCGCCGCCTCGCCACCTCGCCGGTGAACGCAGAGTATTCCACATGAGGTGCCAAGTAGCTAGCCTCACCGCGACCTTCTCCTTGCGAACTTTCTCCTGAAGATCTGTCGTCCCCAAAGATCTCATGAGCACAACGTGTAATCATCCTGGGGCTGGGCCCACACGTTGGCATGCGCGGCGTGCAGTACAAGTTCACAGATGGACATGTTGTGATGTTGATATTCTAAGTTACTCAACTCCTGCTGTGTGATACGAGAGCCAATCCCCCACCATCTTACTTGGCGTCAAAGGCAGAGTGGAGGCGATAAAAATACACCGGATTTCTCAGTCAAGACTACATTAGGTATGACATTGCGATTAGGGGCACCTCTTGCCCGTCTGGCTGTACACATACTGCACCTTTCGATTCGAAGCTTTTTGAACAAGGGCGGTGTATGTACGTACGCGTATGACTACGTGTATCGATTCCAAGTGCAGTTATTTAAGACTGGGCCCTGACCGTCGCCGGAGGGGTGATATAGTCCTGGGTGCGTAGGTAGGCAGGCTCAGCAGTGCTTACGGAACTCGATAGATGATTACACTTCTCATCCTGTCCCAATTCTCGATCATCTAGAGTGTATAGACGATAGAGGCTACTTAAGGCAGCATCTGTACGAGCTGGAGTAATATTAGGAATGAGATTCGGAAATTGAGAACTTGATCAGGTCCCAGGGGGGGGGGAGAGGTGCGAGTCTTGTGAAAGATCGCGGCTTTGTCTCTTCTACAACACCGATGCCGTTCCTGTCTAGCATAGAATTTGTTGGACTGTCAACTGGACGAAGATATGGCAAATACTTCCTTACGTCTCGCGGAACGGAATGTATGTAAAAACAATCTGATCAACGCATATAGAAAACTCTGGAGGTAGGCTGGAGTTATGATGAGGGCTAAGCAGCAAAAAGACCAGAGATGTTTGTTTCTGTGCGATCTATACGGCTTGTTTTAGAAATTTGGCGGCTGCACAGGACTCTGAAATGGATGACCTTGATCTCATAACGAAGCCCCCTGATTCGGATCAGACCTCACTTGCTCTCCTCGAGAAACTTACAAACCTTGTCAACGTCAGCGACGAGCGTATCCTTCAACCCAAACAGATCGTGGCATAACAACAGACAATGCGGTCCCCTTGCCGCCGTATGGAAACATATTCGATGCCGTCCATCTCTGCCATCTCGTCCGCGAACCTCTTAATGGGCTCCAGGAAATGGTAATGGTAATGAGGAGTGGAAGGACTTCCAAAATACGGCACAGTAAGCAATATGCAGTCCAATTTGGAAAAGGAAAGTCGGAAGTTCAGCTGCCAATTTGCAGCCCACACGTTCCATCTGCTGCCCCCCCCCCCGCAGCCTTTCCCCGGTGGATGCACCTGGTAACCATTTCATTTGCTACATGGTAGGTCCATTTTGCCCAGGCCTTGGGGCACACATCTTCTGACCGCACATTGTAAGCTGACTGATGTAGGCGGTCGGGTAGACACCTATTTTGGGCGAGAAGAGAATGGAAAATGAGCCCAGGAGGGCGCTACGAGTCCGACCACTAGGGAAATTTCGTCGTACGGGCTTCAAAGAACCCAGCAGTTGTTGGTCAATTTCCCAGAAGACTGGAAGGCTACTTTCCAGGTGATCTTCGCACTGGGTCACCGCGATGAAGGAGTCGCCGAGACCCGACTCGTCTTGTGTCAACCGATACTTTCTTAGGTGGATGTCAATGATCCTATTCACCAGCTCGACTAATTACATCAAAGCACTACGTCTGCGTCATCAGCTTCCTCCTGATCCCTTACCCCTTCCTGTCATCGGCAATCACTACCGTATCACCAGATGGCGGCCATGGGTTCAATTCGAACAATAGAGCCAGCGGTACAACAACCCCATGATTACAATCTGGCTGGGTAGCAGGCCTGTGGTGATTCTCAACGATGCATGGACGGCGTCCGATCTATTCGAGCAGACGAGCAGATATGTACTCGTCACGGCCGCGGATGGTTGCCATGGCCGAGCTCGGTGGCGCTGGTATTACCAACCAGGCTACCATGGTGTACGGCGATAGCTGGAGACTTCACAGAAAGTTGACTGTACCCTTTTTCCCTTGGACAAATTGACGTGAAGCTGTGTGTGATTCGCTGTCCTGTTCCAGTACAACATTGATCGTCGGTAGCCACGTCGCCCGCAACTAACCGCTCTTTTCAAGGCGACGAGTCCAAGATCCTGACCATGGGATTTCCTCACGGAGCCCGTCGATTTTCGTCATGTCCATCGAGCGCTACTCGGTGTCTATGGTGGCGATCATCGGCTGGGGACGCCGCATTGCAAGGAAAAACGACTATGCCTGCCAGGCGGCGATTGGCAGTATGGAGATCGTCAATCATAACATGCACGGCTGGTTTTTGGTTGAGTCGCTTCCCTGGCTGACTCACCTTCCATCGTGGCTCTACGCCCTGCCATCGAAAATCCGGGACACGAGAGAGGCAACGTGCAAGGTACTTCTATGCTCTAAACCAAGAGGCTGCCATGTCGAGCCCGAACCCGAGCTTTTCCAAGACGGATTATTTCGAGACAGGCCGAGTTGAGACTGCGGGGTGCAGAGGTCTCGATTTCGACGACGAAGTAAGTATACAACATATCTGAGTCGTATCGATGAAGCACACATCTGTCTGACCACAAGCTGGGTTCCACGGAAAGCCTTCTTTTATGTTGGTGCCGGTGCAGACACAACAAGCGGCACCCTAACCCAGCAAAAGGCCCAAGCCACCGATCCCATTACTCAAAGGGAGTAGTCCAGTCGTAATCGCAGCAGTCCTTGACAGGGACACAGGTCATTCCTCTTTCAACAGTCTGTGAAGTCTTCCCTCCTCCTCTCCCTAGATATATCTAGGGAATAATAATACACAACTTATACTAACTAGATCAAAGAAACTAATTATATTGAAGATGTCTTTATACTAGTATATTACGAGCTTATTAGTTTATAATATTGTTTTGCTCTCTTACTATTAATAGTACTATATTTTTAAGCGTCCTTTATAATCTTATAGCGCTATCTGTAACGTGGTTGTATATCGAGTCGGTTACGACATCGAGTCGGTCACTTTTCGCACTACCTACTACTTTAATTAACCAGAACTCTATAATAATATATAAAATTTATTCAAACTACTCGGAATAATTATCGCTATCTATTTCTCCAGCTTCTGGATATATTCGCATATTATAGCTAGTCTTACGATAAATGCTATATAATCGTAAACCCGTCCGCCTCCGTTTAGATATACTACTATTTTTATGCTCTTCCTCTAATTCCTTACTAACTATACCCTTCTTAATTAAAAGCTTCCTTGCATTAAGTATAGAAAGGTCTCCTCTATCCTAGACTCGAGTCCTTTTTGCTTTATAGCGCTTGCTTAGTATTATATTTATATTGCGAAGAGTATAGATATCTGACTCTAGTAGGGTAACNNTTAATATTAATAACTTAATATCTAGCTTTAAAATAATAGCTTACGGGTTAAAAGGGATAAGCCTAGCCCCTTTAAAGCTGCCCTAGATATTATTATAGGTTATTATTCTTAAAAAAGCGTAGTAGAAGGCCTGGAAGAACTTAACCTTAGTAATATAGTTAATATAGGCCTTAATAAAGAGGTTAAGTTTATTACTATACTTTAACTTTAGGATATTAAAATAGCCTATATCTAAAGGTTAAATAAGGTAAGATAAGTATAAAGGTAGATAAAGGGTAATAATATTATTATCCTTATAATAGGTTTCGAATTTATAGTTAATATAGCTTTTATAGCCGTTAAGGATAAGCAGCCGAAATCCCCCTTATCTTTAAGTTTTCGTATATTTATCGAAGTATTATAGCTAGTATAAGCCTATATTATAATCTATCTACCTATTCGAGGTTATTTTAATTATTTAGCTTTCCGGGAGGCTGCCCTTAGTATACTAAGAGGCAAGGTAGTAATAGCCTTAGACGACGAGATATAATAGTAGTATATACCTAATTGCATTATAATAAATAATCGTTATTACTTATTCTCTATTACTAGGCTATACTAACTTTAGTTTTCTAATATAATCGGCATATATAACTATTATCGCTGCTCGAATAATGCCTATTATAAAGCCGGTCTTATCGAAGTTATATATATTATAATCCGGGATCCCGTATTTCGCCTATATATTCTTAATTAATCGAAATTAACCCTTAATAATCTTCGGATCTTTATAGAATGCTCTCTAATAATCGTATATACGATTAAAGCGTAGTTTAAGCTATAATTATCGGTATATAAAGCATTATACCTAATATATCCTAATATATCGTCTATTATATATTATTAGCAGAAGGTTAGCTATTTCTTCTATATTAGCAATCCGTAGGGAAAATCCTTATAAATCCCGATTAAGAATATATTCGATAATACTTTGCTCCTTAAGTTCTATTAAAAGCTAATTATTTATTAGTATAGTAGTCCGAGATATCTTGCTATTTAATCGGTTGCTAAGTATAGTTTGTAGTATATTAT
>MUZH01003707.1:0-21062 GCA_003012965.1 Juglanconis oblonga
AAAAAAAAAAAAAAAAAAAAAAAAAAAGAGAACTTCTACCGCTGTTCCAAATACGTACTTCTGGGGTGTTCTGTTGGTCTCTGAAATTCACAATCTCCGAATTTATATGAGCGCATGTAATGTACTACCCTCGCTGGAACATTATGTTCAGATCCTCGGTTTCACCGACCCACAGAGCTTCGCCCACTATCTCCCAACAAATAAAGAGTTGTCCGAAATTCTACTCATTTACCCAATATTTTCTGAGATCATCGAGATTCGTCACGCTCCACGTGCCTCGCCAGCGAAGGGCGGCATGACCTCAGTAACTGGGCCCACATGAAAACAGCCCGATAAGTATAGGATTGGTGAGCTGGGCGCTGCCTTTTTTTCATCTTTTTTCATGGAATATTCATATGGGATGCACTTGACTTTGTAGGCGAGAGAGACGCGCTATTGGCTTACCGATGAGAGCCTTACATGGGGCAAAGCTTGGAAGATGCCACACACTTCCTTAAGAGACAGGGATAGCAGATAGATAGTACAATTCAAACACAACTCTAGATCGAATAAATTTGGCTATTGTGAAGATGGTCCTGGAGCCATCTTTGATTTTCAACGCCTGGCCCTCTTAGCCCATCGAGCCCTGTGTTAGGACGTTAGATCCAGTCATTCAAGTTGCGAGAAGCCGAATCAATAGGGCACACCTCGAGGGAATGTAAGCCATTACTTACTTGTTAAAGGAGCCAGTGTCATACTGCTGCTCGCCATTACCACCATTGTCGCTGGTCCGTTTGCCACTCTCCTCGTGGTCCAAGGGGAACTTGAACACAACTTTCGTCTCAAGGTGTCCGTCAAACCGGCGATACGCTTCGGGCGCCTCATCAAGCCCTTCATACTCCCTGCTGACAATGAACCCAGGTCTCGCCTTTCCACTCTTCACCAGCGCCAACAACGCCGGCAGGATCGGTTGCGGGTTGACACCGCCGCCCTTCATCGTCACGCTTTTCTCCCACCACATGGTCATGGGAAAGTCAATGCTCGGCGCCATGGCGGCACCACGCGGGCTACCCGCGCTGTCGGGCTCGGCAAAGTAAACGCCAATGACCCCGATGCCGCCGCCGACGTGGACCATCTTGACCGCCTCGTTGATGACATAGCCTTGCTCGGGCACGAGCTTGTCATTGAGGCACTCGTAGCCGACGCAGTCGCACACGCGCGCGACGCCGTCCGGGGCCAGCTTGAGAACCTGGGCAGCGGCGCCGCCGGCGCCGTGCTTGCTGAAATCGATGGGGATGGCGCCGATGGAGCGGGCCTTGTCGAGACGGGCGGGGACGTGGTCGATGGAGTATACCCGGGAGGCGCCGCGGAGGAGGGCGCTGTACGCGCACAGCAGGCCGACGGGTCCGGCGCCGAAGACGGCAACATCGTCGCCGGGCTGGAAGCCGGAGAAGTCGACGCAGCCCCAGGCGGTGCAGAAAATGTCGGAGATGAAGAGGAACTCGTTGTCCGGGATAGAAGGGCTTTCGGTGACGTTGGCGAGATTGTCGTCTGCGAACGGCACGCGGACGTACTCGGCTAGATGTGCGGTCATTGTCAGCATCGTATCGTTGTTCTATCGAAGATCGAGGACTTCAGTATACCTTGACAGCCGCCCAGATTGCCAAAGTCCTTGCCACCTCCAAACAACGCCCAGTTTGGGAGGAGGGAGGGCTCCACATCCAGATGACCCGTTACAGGAAGATCTGGAATAATCACGCGGTCTCCAATTTTCAGGGTTGTCACGTCTTTCCCAATGGCATCCACAATGCCGATGGCCTCATGGCCGACGGGATAAGGCACATCAGCGCTGCCAAAGATGCCATGATAAATGTGCAAATCGGAGCCACAGATGGCTGCCGTGGTAACACGGACGACGGCATCCTGTTGATGGAGGATTTTCGCCTTCGGAACTTCCCTGGTGACCATCTCAAATGGCTTGCCCTCCCATAAGACTGTCTTCATTGTGTCACGTTGGTGCTTGGATGAGTTGTAGGTCGTCATGGTGTCGCGAAATGGATAAGGTGGTGGGCTTGAGGGTTTTGGCTGTGTGTAGATAATATTGTGTCTGAAGCGGTGATGTATATGGAGAAAGGCGAGGAATTGTGTTCTTCTTTTTGGGAGAGCATCCGGGATGTTATATACACAGCGGATACCTCCTTTATTTGTGACAGAGTTGATCAACACAGTCCAGTACAAGATGCTCTTGCAGAAGAACATCAAGGGTAGTCTCGGCGAGGGACCTATGAGCATTGTCAGAAGACGAAGGCAGCGGGCTGGGGCGGCTAAGGCCAGGCGCTGATGATATGATGGATTCTATAGTTAGCCAGCCTCAGCAGGGAAGAGAATCCAGGCTGACTGTTGTGGGCTTGGAGGCCGCTGCTGGAATGTCACTTGAGTGCGGGTACGCAGCAACACCAGAAAATAGTTCACTCCGGTGCTAACTCGGCAGTAAGCTCGAGTGTGATTTGGAAGGGATGTTGAGGAATCAAGGCAGCCATCTGAATCCAAGCTCACCGTATTCCTTGACAGTAGCTTAGTGTCTGTGATGAGATTCACCCTGTTTGAGTAGAGGCCTCTCTAATGGTCTTATGGTATCAGGCTTTCACGATGGTATAAGCAAAGTAGGAAGGGCTAATTCCACTCCACAATAAACTAACTAGTCAGTCATGACTGCGTCTAATACTAATCCGCATTATGAGCAGCGAATGTACTGTTCTGACTTCTGAGGAGTCCACTGATTTTACAAAGGTCTCCGGGCAATGAAACTTCTGCATTGCATGGAGCAGGAACCTTACTGAAAGGATGCTGTGAGTTCTCGTTAACAGTAGAAACGGCCTTAGTACAGTACATTGGTAATCTGAGCTACGGAGAGGCCAGCTGGTCCGTGCGTTGCATATTATGCAAAGTAAGACTGCTGAAGAAAAGTTTTGTTTGCCCATATCCTATAGTACTGCAGTAGGTACGAGGCAAAAGATGCAAATCGTCGGCGTAGTTCCGCAGTCGTTCCTATAAGGTATGCTTGAAAATTTTGGGTACCTAGGTAACATAAAACTGTCAAAACATCGCCCATCATTCAACTGCGCCGTCACCTTCATTCTCACTTCTCACCAACTCTCTGCCTACCAAAACCACACATATGACACTACAATCGAGCCGACGGCGCGATCCGGTCGTCTCAGCGTGGCTGCTAGACGTTTCTCGTGCCCAACAGGACCAGACAAAAAACCACCGAGTTGGAAAGAGAAAGCCTCTGGCAGATATCAGCAACGGCAGCACCAGCACAGCATGAGTACAAAACCTCGCGGTAGAAAAGGGGGAAGAAGCACGGATCCGCCGAAGCCAACAGACCCGGAAATCGTCGAGAACAACGTAGACGATCTGGAAGTCTTGTTTGCAGACGACACAAACAAAACACCTCGGGTTCGGAGGCGAGGTGAACTTGCAGGTGGACATCAGATTCCTATCTTATCTGCGGGACCGTCGGGGACATCTTCCATGACTACCAGCACTATGGCCAGAAGACAGGGCCGCAGCCGAAACCCCGTCAAAAGCATGACGGACCTTGCGTGGGCAGAAAAGCCAGTGAGGAAAGTCGGCCTCATCAGCGTGGATGACTGGGACAAGATTTCCGTCGTTCCCAGAGCCATCAGGTGCGAAGTGGATGCTGCTATCACCGCTCACAGTGTCCTCGAGCGGGGTCTCAAAGAGGAAAACATGTCAGACACGGACCCAAACGACAGTAACGAATCCCAGTGTCACCAACAGCTGGGCTGTTCTATGCATGGATTACCTGAGCCATGCTCCTGTCAGGTGTGCAGTCCTTCGCCTTCACGGGCCCTGCTAATTTATTCCTTGTAATTAATTACCTGGCTGATTAAGTCCCTAGTAGCCTCTGATTTCCATCTTTGTCAGCAGTGTTCCTTATTAGGAACTTTGATTATAATGCCATTCCAGTTGTCATCATCAAGGTGGCCTCAGGTCTACCAACCTCTGCAGTGATGCCAGATGCACTTGTCCAAGATCTTGCTGACCAGATCATCAACTTGAGCTCATTCTGTTCCAGGGTAAAGCATAACAATTGATGTTAGCCCAAGTTTATTATCACAAGCATTGTAAAAGAGAAAGAAAAAAAAACATATAGAGAATGATGCTAAGTGATTGATTTGAAAAGAGCATAGTTGGTATAAAGTATACCTAATAAAGCTGCTTAAGATGAAAGTGAAAGTCAAAGACGAAAAGCCAGCATATAAGGAAGGGAAAAGGAGGAAAAATGCAAGCGACGAAGTATTCATGCGACGAAATATTCATGCGCTGAAATATTCACGCGCCGAAATATTCACGCGCCGAAATATTCACGCGCCGAAAGTTTACTTGGACTACGAAATATTAGCTTCCAGCTTAAGACCAGCTGAAGCGCCTGCAATTGCAAGACGATGGGATGGCACTACATAGGTAGAGGGCGCTGGCTTAGATAGCCTTGTCACCCACCTGCATGCAGAACAGAAACTTTCGGCGATGCATGATACTTTCAAACTCCTGATGCTTTATAGGCTTGTGCGATGATATCCATGACAACCAAATTCAGATCAGAGGTGGGATCATCGACGTGGGAACCAGTAAAGGTACTGGAACAGAAAACTTGCAGCCCAACCTGGAGGGAAGGGCTGGAGAGGTTTCTCAAAACCAGTTCATGCCTCTTTTATATACTTCTCAATCAATTATAACAGCTTGTTTGGCAAAATGTGCGACTTTTATTTGACTGAAGGAGGACAGACGAGCTTGAAGAAAGCTCGTCCTGCTTGCCAGAACCTTCCGTGAAGTCCGTCTTTTCGATCCTCCACAATTTCACCCTTTTCCTTTCCTTTTCTTGCCAAAATTCTCTCCATGGACCCAATCCTCCCCAGTAGTATCCCCATCCAAGTCCCTACTCTCCATCATTGAAGGGTCGTCTGTGGAGAAGCTGGACGTGCTGGAAAATCTCAGGGTTGAAGTTTCGGGCACAGTACCAGAGCACCCGAGCGAGGTCCTCGATGCGGTAGCACTGAGTCAGAAGATCTCCAACGGGGTTTCTCACACCTCCAGGGCCTCGAACATTCTCCATGGCATCCAGGAGAGCCATACGACTAGCCATGCGGTCCTTCAGGTCGACATCCGGAGAGATTACGCGGCCGAGAGGACGGATGGCAGAGTCGAGCTGTAGGCTGGTGCTGCGGAAGTGGAATCCAACCAGGACAGCATCGCCATTGTCGTCATTCTGGCTCACAGCAAAGCCGTGGGTTGCTGCTCCGACATTAGGGTGATCATACCAGACGGAGATGTTGTTGATGAGTGACAGCGTGCTCTTTCCGGACGGGATGGTGCCATTGGCAGTGAAGGCCTTGAACATCTCAAAGAAGCGGGTCCAGGTCGTGTGTCTCTTGGTGAGCGGGTTCGGGTCGCAATAAGGGCTGTTTCTGTTGTAAATCTCAATCCGGAATTCACCTTTACCGTAGTAGGCAGCCAGGGCCTCTCCTCGAAGCTGCTTGTTGACCCGGGTGAGAGCAGGCTGGGCGAAGTGGTAGATGGGCTTCTTCACGCCATCGGGTTGATGAGAGTCGGCATCGAACACTTCTCTGTAGACCATGTTGCGGACCTCGGCTGGAAGTTCGAGCAAGCGGAAAGCTTCGACCTCCTGTGTACACAGGCTGTCATTAGCACTACTGAGGGTGAAGAAGGAACATCAAGATTAGTTGAAACATACCTCGGCCTGTTCAGCCATCATGGATAGAGTTGTTGGTCAATCCAATGTGCAACTGCAGAGGGTGGAAGGAGGTTGAAGATTGTTGCTGATGAAAGGAGGAGACCAAGATGGGGGAAGACTGAGGTGGAAAATAAAAGGCCAGTTTCGGACTTCAGAAGATGGGGGAGGACCCGCCTTGCGCAGGACTGTCGCAAAACTGAACTTGCCCTGATAGGGGGAGGTATGATGTCGTGCTGCAAGTTGGGACTATAGTCGCCGGTGAAGACTATAGTCGCCGGTGAAGACTATAGTCGCCGGTGAAGACTATACTCGTCGCTGAAGACTATACTCGTCGCTGAAGGCTATTGCCATTATAATCTTGCAGGGTCAGAGACTATGCTCGTCGCTATAGTCAACCCCAGTCATGTCCCAACCTTCTGGGTTCAGAGACTGTGTTAATTGCTATACTTAAATCCAATCATATTATAATCTTCTGGAGTCTGAGGCTATACTTGTCGCTATCCCCCCACTAGACGACAACAGTTGTCTGACAATGCTTAAGATCAGGTCCTTCCTCTTATGGATGTGTCTTATACCGAACGATTCTGCAATTCAGTCTGAAATTTTGCTTGTCTCTACAGGAGGAAAAAGGGAGGGGGGCCAGGCACAGATAGAAAGGTTGGGAGATAGATGCATAACAGACTGCCTTGCACCTATCCCTGTCCCCCGGCCGTCCCGCCTCCTCCTTCACAAACATCTGCTCCATAGCACACTTGCCCGGATGCACCACTCTCTTTCCAAGTGATGATTTGTCTTGCAACCTTTTAGAACAGAGTGTGATAGGTGGGGCCCCTACATATCCAAAGCCTTGATGCTGACAAGTGCCCAGTATTAGTAGTCATATGCTGTGTGGGTCCAAATAGCACAGATAAAGACCTGATCTCGGGAGATTTGGGCCTGAAAAATCCCCTTTGCTCAAGGCATCAATTCAATCAGTCTGGACACTTTGATCATAATTTTCCTTCTTGCTCTTCTTTTTTCGAAGTCTCTGCAGCTTGGTTTTCAACTCCCATTCCGGGTCACCGCCATATTGCATGAGCGGCCACGGTCCCCTCCTCCAGCTTCGTCCAGCTCTCCGGATAAGTCTTCTGAACAGGCTAGCCTGTACGAATATTCGTCTTACTTCATCAGTTCTTAGAGGTCAGTGAGAGATCCCCATACCCTACTTCACAAATGGTATGAGACAAAAATAGTCGGAGATGGGGGCTGTCAACTAAAAAATGAAAATAAAAAGAGGTTGGAGGCTTCGACTTGATAACAACCAGAATTCTTCCCACGAAGATAAACACCCCGTCTGCCCCCCGTAGCTCGTCGTGGCGTCCCTTCATTACCGTTGACAAGTTTGAGCCAAAAAAAAAATACACCTACTGAGCCTGTGGGCTTGGCTTTAGGATGGCTAGGTAGGCACAAACTGGCATTTTCCTTAGACCCGCGCCCTCCCGTTGACTACCTACTAGAAGGGCTGTCCTCCATGGAAGAGTTCGGATTGCACTTGCCTTAGGGTTTTTAATTTGATCCGATTCTTGGCTAACGACGATGAAGATTAACAGGCTCATCTCCCACGTCGACTGATGAGAAAGTGAATAGCTGCATTTCAAAATCGTACGAGTCCAGAATCGGAATCGAAGCTATTCTCCAGCATCGGCCCTCCCGATATGTGCATCATGTTTAATGCCACCACCCATGGCTTTCACCACACAAGCAGTCAGATTCCTCACGCTCCGGATGGGCACACATGATCCTGTGGGCATAGGCAAGTGACCTTGATCCAATCCGTGGCTGCCGATCGCAGGAAGAAGAGGTGTGATGCTTGGGCCACATAGCTGGAATGCGAGGAATGGTGTCACCGCTTTGCCTGGTATGCCGCTTCACATCTTCGAACAAACACTGGGTCGGGTGTACACCCATCTGCATGAGTATGGAACCTAAATCCAAGCGTTATCATATTCTTCATCCAAGAAATAGATTACCATGTCCACCACCACGTCCTGACGAGAGCTTCCCTGTGCCCATCGGGGGTTGCGTCCGTGGTAGCCTCGATCACATGTCTGCTGCTGTCCTCCTTCTCAAGCGACTTGTTGCTGAAGAAATACCAGACGCTCTGCAAAATAATCTGGAGGATGTTGACACCAGATAGGGCAAGACATGCAGTAAAAGCGTGGAGATACAGCGGTGCATCCTCGGTGCGGAAGACCTGACTTCCTGCGATACCCCCTGCGTTGGCGGCCATGATGATCATGCTGAAAGAAAAAGGTCAGAGCTGCTCTCATCAGAGAAGGAGACGAAAAGAAGAAAAAGGAGCAAGGAAACACTTACGCCATAGCCACGCTCCTCTCCTGTGGATTCTTACAGTTGGCCGACAACCAGCCCACATTCTGGATGTGCACCACCGAGTTCGTGGCCATGGAGAACACCACGGCAGCATATTTCCTTCCTGTGGACCACTCCTGCGCCGTGCCCTCACGCAGACACGTGAACGCAATCATACTCCACACGGCGGCGAAGAGCACAAACGGACCCTTCTTCCCCGTCAGATCACACAGCCACCCCAGCGTGATCACCATCACCACCGCGATGAACGGTCCCACACTCGCCATGGCGTTGGCGTGCACGGTGCTGTACCCGAGACTCTTGATGACGCTCGGCCCGTACGTGTTGATAGCATTGACCGGGACCGTCCCCGTGAGGGTGATGAGCATGTGCATGAGGATGCGCGGGTTGCGCAGCGTGCGGGCGATGTCGCGGCCCGAGATGTGCAGGTGGTTGGTCGTCTTGGCCGGGTCGTCGAGGAGCACGCGGCGCACGAGGATGTACGACTCGCGGGCGTCAAAGTACGACCACTTGCCGCCGCTGATGAGCGGGCGGCCGTCGCCCACGCGCGGCGGGAGGAAGAGCGCGAAGATGACGCCCACGCCGATGGTGATGCATCCCTCGACGATGAACAGCCAGCGCCAGCCGGCCACGCCGTACCGGTCGCTCATGGTGAGGATGCCCGCGCCGATGAGGGAGGTGAGGGCCACGGCGAGGAGGTTGCCGAGGAAGAAGATGGACACGCGGAGGCTGGTCTCGTCACGCTTGTACCATGTTGACATGGTGTACAGCGCGCCGGGGATGAAGCCAGCTTCGCACAGGCCGAGGATGATGCGCGTGACGAGGTAGCCGGCGTAGTTGGTGATGAAGTTCTGGAACAGCGCAACCAGGCCCCAGGCCACGATCTGACCGGAAAGCCATGTCTTCGGGCCGATCCTTTGCAGCAGCACGTTGGAGGGGATCTCGAGCAGGACGATGCCGAGAGACAGCAGCGCGGTTCCGACGTTGATCTGGTTGGTGGTGATGCCCAGGTCGGTGGTGATGGTGCTCGTCAGGGCGTTGGAGATGTTGCCTCGGTCCATCTGCAGGGCGAAGAAGGCGAGTCCGAGGATTGGCAGCAGGATGAAATCAAGCTTCGTTTTCACCTTGCGCTCCTCCTTGTCGCTCCAATCCGCTACGACGCCCTCGTCGACGTTCACCGCTTGCACCTCCTCATCTGCGGAGCCGGCTTTGCCCAGCGGAGGGTTATTCTCGTGGGACTCTCTGGAAGACATGTTGCTGTCTGCCGGGCGGTTGCGCGGAAGACAGGTAAGCTTCAGCGACGACAGCAAAGCTTCGGGCTGTTCAACGCAATGGAACCCTGACTCTGCTCTGCATGGTTCGGCAGCTGACGTGCTCTCACCCTGGCATTGACGTGCTCATGAGCCGCTGCTCCAGGATATACCCACAGGAAATGGATATGGGGGCGTTTTGTCGAATCGTTGAACCCAGGGACTCGGCCACGTAGAGGATGAGGTCTTTCCGGAGGAAGAGGAGTACCTAGTTCTGAGGTACGCAGTATTGATATTGAGATCGTTGCAGATCTGGAGATCTGGGACCAGTCTTGGTGCCTGTGACAAAAGAGTTTGGAGCCAGTCGGAAGCAAGGAAGGACTATGCGCTCCGGCCCGATCCGATGGTTCTGTCTTATTACCATAGGCGTTGTAGCCGTGACCTTGGACCAGGGGATATAAGATCCGCTGTTGGTTGTGCCGTGCTCGCTGCCACAGAGTCTTATAATAAAGCTCCCCACGTCGTACCTACCTGTATAACCCAGTATCCGCTTCGGCTGACTCTCCTCATCGCTTCCCTTAGCATCATGGAATCCATACATAGACTAACATAGTAACCTGACGGACGAAGAATTCGACTCGGATCGGTTCCTACTTCCAAGCCTCCTCTACCGCCTCATTCTCCCATGGTCCGAGGCAAGTGAAGCAAGTTAAGCGCGCCATAAACGAGCATAAATACAGGTCCCGAAAGCGGCAGGCCTGGACGGAGTATTCTCGCAACCCGAAGAGTCGCCACATATATGCCGTGTTCTGTCGAGTGAAGCTATCTCGAAGTCCACGGCTTCTCAGGGCAGCTGTACTTGGTACTGCCCTGATACTACGACGCACAGGGAACTACGACGCACAGGGAGAAGGCTCTCGGTGCGGAACTCGCATAAGCTTATCCGAATGGGTGGAACTCCGCTGTTCCGCCGTCTTCGCAGAGCAAATCGCTACAGACACAGAGATCGACGGCCTGCCCTGTGAGCTTCCAGCGCAGAATCTTACAACGTGCGCGCGAAAAGATACTCTGCGGACCGGCCTGAAGGTCCAGCCAACGCCCAAAAAGCCCTGCCTCCACGCCAGTCTTCTTCCTCCTGACCAACCACATGGCCACATCCAGGGCGGCGGACGCAACCCGTACAGCAGACACTGCCGCCGCCGCACCTGTTCCGCACCTGCGCAGCTGTGTAGTCTGTCGTCAGCGCAAGGTAAAATGTGACCGGCGACAGCCCTGCTCGAACTGCACCCGCTCAGGGTGTGAATGCGTCTACCCGACGGGCCGAGGAAGAGCCCCGAAGAGGTCGCGCCGAGTGGCCGATGCGCAGCTTGTCGACAAGCTGTCCCGACTGGAGACCATCATCCAACGTCTGGCAGCCGAGAACGGGTCCAGCCTTGGTAGGACACTGGCACATGCCGAGCTCAAGGACGCCCCCAACGGCCAATCTCACCCAGCGTCGTCCGAGTATGGCCTGACCCCTGAAAGCTCGACACAGCATGAGGCCAGCAGGGCTACCACATCAGCCTCGGGCCGCTCGAGTCCGGCTCCTTCTATCGAGGCGTCACTGAGCCGTCTGGTCATCGACGACAAGAAAAGCTACTATGTCAGCAATCCGCTGTGGGCGACCATGGCGCAGGAGGTTGGTCCCCTCTCCTTCTCTTCCTCCCTCTTCCTCCCTCTTCCTCCCTCGTCGCGGCGTGTCCGTCCATCTCCCATCGAACCACGTATGCTAAGGCGGGCCTGGACGCTAGATCGATGAGCTGCGTGATATCCTCGTCAAGTCGGAGGATGAAGACGAGGAGGATGACAAGATGTGGTCCGATATCCCCTCAAGCCAGTCCAACACCAACGCTGCACTGTTTGGCTACCGCGCCATAGCACACTCACTCCAACCTTACCATCCGCCGCTATCCCAGGCAGTCAACCTCTTTGCTGTGTTCACCGAGAACGTCGCGCCGATGCTGAGGATCTTTCACCTCCCGACCTTATCCGGTATGTACTGGGATGCCATCGCCTCTGTGAACTCACTAGACAAGAACGTCGAGGCCCTCATCTTCGCCATCTACTACTCCGCTGTCGTCAGCCTGCCACCGGAGCAGTGCTTGAGCCTTCTCGGCATCACCCGCGAGGTGGCCATTGAGCGTTATCGCTTCGCTATGGAGCAAGCCATCGCCCGGGCCGATCTGCTCACCACCCGGAGCATGGTTCTGCTCCAGGCCGTGACCCTCTTCATCTCCGCGCTTCGAAACCACGACGGCAGCCGGGTCCCGTGGTCCCTCACAACGCTGGTGTTCCACATCGCCCAGACGATGGGCCTGCATCGGGACGGCACTGTCTTCGGCCTGAAACCTTTCGAGACGGAACTCCGTCGGCGTCTGTGGTGGCATATCTGTATCCTGGATAGTCGGGCAACAGATCATCATGGGTTTGGGCCTATCTTCTACCAATCGCAGTACGACACCCGGATCCCGCTCAACATCAACGACGTGGATCTCTCCCCTGACATGACGGAGCCGCCTCCCGAGCGGGAGGAGGCGACGGACATGACTTTCTGCCTGATACGATGTGAGGCGATGAATGCGGCTTCCAAGATCAAGCTGCTCTCACCAGACGTGCCGATGCCGTCGCACCTAGGCCTCGGCCATTCCGCCGTCTCCGTGAGCGAGCGAGTCAAGGTAGTCCAGGAGCTCGAGCACAGGCTGAGGGATCGCTATATCCGACACTGCCACGCTTCGTCGCCCATACACCTCATGGCCGCCATGCTGTCGAGACTCATCATTGTGCACTTCTGGCTGATGATTAGCTATCCTCTTATGCGGCAAGGTAGGAGCAGCAGCAGCAGCAGCACCACCGGTGGCGCGGAGGCCACCGCCGCCCCAAACCGGCACGAAGTGAACGTCAAGGCGGCCACCACCAATGACCCAAACGTCGTGCCCGGCCCCACGCCCGGCAGCGTCCCGAATATCATGACGCGCGATCAACTGTTCCGGTCTTCGGTCGAGGTCCTCGAGCGCTCCGCTCAGATCATCGACACCGATGCCACGCAGAAGTGGACGTGGTACTCCAAGATCCACGTCCAGTGGCACGTCGTCGCCTTCCTGCTGTCGGAGATCTGCCGGCGTCCTCCCTCGCCAGATTGCGAGCGCGCCTGGCGCTGCGTGACAAAGATGTACGGCGTGTGGAATCTGCAGTCTGGCGGCTCGGCGGGACTCATGTGGAAGTCGGTACGGCGGCTGATGGCCAAGACCAAATACGTGCGAGAGATGCAGGCTTTGAGGAGCGGCGGTGGGCAGGGACAGAGGGCCGCCATGGAGTCTCTAGGGGGCGCTTTCAACCCGCTGGGGCCACAGTCGCTGGCTGGACCTTCTGTGCCTGATCCCTCCACCCCCGAGACGAGCTCGCCAGCCATGACCTGGAGCACGCCTACGACGACCGGCTCCGCGCTGGGAGTCGATCCGGCGGGACAGCTGAACTTCCATCAAGGCATCTTGAGCATGACGGACGATCCGCTGATGGACATGTTGGACATGCCGGCGGACGTGCCCATGGAAAACATGTTTGGCGCCAGTCAAGCTGGCTTCCCGGGGGATTTGGTCGGTGGCCAGCCTGGTGGCGAAAGACGCGACTGGAACGCATGGTGATGGGCCGAGAACTGGGTATCATGCATATGAATATCACGTCTACTACGGCCATGCCATGGTCTAGTGAGGATGACGAGGCTGAATGTAGGATCGGGTACACTGTCAGTTCTGGTGTGGGCTAGACCTGTGGACTCTTCATGAGCAACTAGACCACGAGAAATCCCCCACTCAGAAAACAAGCTGCTCCCTGATCTCAGGCGACGTCAGAAACGCGCACCGCTCCCTGAACCTCTGGCTCTCCACCGCCGGCTTCGCCCCGACCCCGTCGATCGCCGACAGTCCCTCCGCCGGCCCCCCCACAATAAAGACATCCGTCGCATTCCGCCTGGCGAACGCCGGCTCCCAGCCTTCAAAAGCCCCGTTGCCTCCACCACCACCACTCGGGCTCCCCGTGGCCGCGAACGCAGCATACGACCGCGGCGCCCGCGAGGCAAGCGCGTAGTCGGCCGCGGACGGCGCGAATGGCCACCCGCTGATGTTGTACCGCGACAGGTTGCCAAAGACGTAGGCGAACTCGGACTCGTGGAACACGCCCACGCCCGAGACGCCGTACAGGTCCTCGAAGATGGGGTCGAGGATCGTCTGGTTCCACTCGAAGAGGTAGACGCTGCTGCTGCTGCTGCTGCTTTCCGGCCCGTTCCGCCCGGCCAGGGCGGCGCCAAACCAGAACGGCTGGCAGGCCATGATGGCGTCGCGGTAGATGCGCGCGAGGCGGTAGAACTCGGCGCTGAGCCCCGCGGCCGGGTTGGCGGCGAAGTCGGACGAGGGGTAGAGCGCGAGGATGGTCGCGATGGACTCGTTGGTCAGCAGCGGCGCCCAGCTGGCCAGCTGGGCACGGGTGTCGTCGGGCGTGGCGACGGTGGTGTCTGTGAATGCTGTCAGGTCGTCGGCCATCCAGCCGAACATGGCGGTCACGTTGCTCGCGAAGGCGCCCGCGGTGACCAGGTCCGACGGCGAGGCGGGGAGGAAGTCGTCGTCGATCGCGGCGACCCACAGCGTGCCGCCGTTGATGTCTGCGTTGGCGCTATATATGTCCAGCTGGACGTCGTTGAGGGTCTCCGTGTCGACGATGCGCAAGCAGGCGAGCGTGTCGCTGGTGTACGCTGCGGTGCAGTTCAGAGCCTCCACGATCAGCTTGGTGACGTCCAGGGTGTAGTTGGCCGCGATGCCGTTGTCAAAGGTGCCGCTCTCCAGGATGGCTTGCTGGAAGGGAATGGGCTCTGCACCGCCGTAGGCTAGCAGTTGAATGCCGATGGAGGATCCCCCGGAGGACTGCCCGTATACGGTGATGCGCTCTGGATCGCCTCCGAAGGCCTCGATGTTGTCACGAACCCACTCGATGGCGAGTCGCTGGTCTCTGAGTCCTCCATTCTCAGAGCCCTCGGCTTTTAGTTCTGCAGACTGCGCAAAGCCGAAAACTGTTGACGAACATCAGCGGGAGCCTCCATGTCTAGACGTTTCTTGGGCACTGGTTTTCATCATCGTCATCCCCCACTCACCTCCTACTCGATAGTTCATGGCCACATGCACAACGGGCATTCCGCTGGCAGATGCCTCCAAGACCAGCCCGTCTGGCCGGATCGTCGCGTCCGAGGCTTGCCCCGTGATCAAGCTGCCGCCGTGAATGTACACAATGACGGGCAGCCCGTCCACCGCCGACACGCCGCTTGGCCGCGCCACGTTCAGGGACAAGCAGTCCTCGGAGATGGCCGTGTAGTTGTCCAGCGTGAAGGGCGGGTACCACGAGCCCGCGCCGTACCACTGCGGGCACGCGGGACCATACTCGTGTGCGAGGACGGTGCTGCCCGGAGCGGGGACGTATGCCCGCGGTGGCTTGAACCGGTGGGTGCCCGATGTGTCCTGGCCGTAGGGGATGCCCAGGAAGACCTCGATGCCGTTGCGGTACAGACCCTCGTAGGTGACGTTGAGGGAAGAGTCGACGGCGAGCGGATGTGAGGAGCTTGAAGCCGCGCTGACCGCAGCGGTCCACGCGAGCAGGAAGGTTGAAGCGGCGCGGGCCATGTTGTCCGTCGGAATGAAGATTGGGCTACCTGATGAGAAGCCCTGCCTTCCAAGGGTATTTGATCAAGGGCGTGGGCTTCGAGGTTATATAGAGCTCCAAGGCGAGTTATGCGGTCAGCTGACAGCGGCAGGGGCTGCCTGTTTTTCGACACGGCTTAACGACTTTTATTTAAACTAATAAGATACATTCTATCTTCTATTAGGTCAATCCCACCTTTTCTCTTATAATCCTAGTATCGAATTTTCTAACATATATCCTAAGAACAACTATAATCTACTAATGTAGTTTTATAAATATTATTAAAATAGAACTAGCTCTTGGGAAAAAATATACTTTCAATTAAGAAGCAATAATATAGTAACTTTTTAATACCTGGTTAAGAAGTTATTCAATTTAAGCTGTTAATATATAGCTACAGATAATAGTTTCTCTCGTACAGTAGAGGATGCTTTCGAAAGCATAGCACCGAAGCTTACACGGCGCCGTGAACAATATGAGAGCAAAATAACAGTTTCTTATTTCTAATATACTAGTATTTTTCAAAGCGAATTTTCAACCAAACTCTGCCTTAGGTAGGTACTCTTATAGCTTGAATCCTTCCTAACTTTACTAAACGCTATTACTACTAGGCTTCTTCGTCCCTCTGATGCGGTATGAAGTCTAAGGAGACCCACTATGCACACGATGATCATCCAATGCAATACCCATGGACGGAGCTTGTGACAAACCTGGCTAGGTTAGGCAGACATATACATGCGGCTGAAGCTGAACCGGAGTTTCCTCCGTTATCAGATCCGCATGTGCCGAAAATTAAGACCTAAAAGGGATGCCATTACATACACTAGGTAGCAGCAAAGACTTTTCTTCACTTCCGATTATGTAACGATTATCGAGACCTTGATCCGGGTATAAGCACAGTCCAACCCACTTGGAGATGGTGGGCGTCAAGGGCCATACCAATATGTGAAGCTGGTTGAAAGGCAGGTGGTTATAAACCCATCCCTCCCTCACCCTTCCGTCACACGAACGTACCTAACAGTAGTAGCTTCAAGAGACTTGCTTCTCAAAAGTCCATGTGTGAAGCAGGGTAGCAGCAATATCAAGGGTATTAGGATTGGCGCCACAATAAGGCTGGATCGTTGTCGCGAAATTTTCACGCACTAATAAGTACTAAACCATTTTCAGGGATATCCGTAACGTCTCTAAAATCTCAATTCATAATGCTAAGTAGCACGTAAGGTCGAACCCGGCCCAGGTCTCGGATAAATTGACAATATTCCCGTTCTTCACAAACTGTTCTTTGATTAAAGCCGCGGGGACAGTGAGTAGTTGTGTCTGAATCTCCTCGTTTCGGGTTCGAGGAAGCCTTTCTCTAGCCAATGCATATGAATAGGTGGCCATGGCATCGATTTGGTTTTGGAGTAAAGGTTCGGTCATTGATCCAATGCTGTTTGGTATGACAGGCCTGCCAAGGATCTGGGAATCATCAACGGTCTTCGTCCACTGGTGGCACTTCCTCCCGAGGTCAGACTGGAGCTCGTCCTCCACCATACAGTCTGTCTACATATCTTGAAAGAACGACGAACTGGACCCATCCCGTATCCAGTCAAGGAGCCTGCATAGCAGACCACGCAAATTATGGCCATTTTGGTGAACTTTCAACTGTCATCTCACTGCACTTTGGTAGTAGCCAAGCTTGCAGAGTCTAGCTGATTGACGATCAATCAAGCACGAGACTAGCAGCGGACCGTCACCTTAAGCACACACTCTAGGTCTCTCGATTACGTCCTCTACAGAGTACAATTTGAAGAGCACGTGTACCAGTCGGATAGCGCTAGAGGGTTCTACTACTGAGAGCTCGCACCGATCTTGGTTGACGTGGTTTATATTAATGTCGAAGGGCTTCCATTGTCCGGCAATCCACCCTCCTAACAACACCAAAATTTATCTAAACTCATTTACCCCCAATCCTAAAACCCCATATCCCAATTCGTGTGTCCAAAATGAAATCACAGCAACATCCCACCTTTCTCCCCTCGACCGAGTCCGAGTGGCTGGACCAGCCCAGCCCTCCGTCGACGGGCGTGCAGTCGTTCCCATTTCTATCAAGATCAAGGACTACTTTAGAGGAGCTACAAGAGTACAGTGATGATTTCCAAACGGAAGAACACACCATCGAACCGCACCAACATTCGTGTGACGAGGTGTTCTCCTCCTCAGTGTACTCGGACGACGACTCCTCCCTCAGAACTCTGCAGTATCCGACAGCAGACCAAAGCTTCTTTAACCCCGCTGAAGGTACTCCTTCCAACGGCGGGGTGCCTCAAGATGAAGACTCCTCAAGTGTTCATACCATTGTGGATTGTTCTTTGGACTCGACTGTCTCCGTCCAGGACAACGCCCCGGTCTCAACGACGGCATTCATAAATTCGCTGGGAGTTATCGACATACCGCCCTGCCTCGACGACAACAACAACAACAACAACAACAACATGACAGACTTTGCCAAACAGATCGGAGCAGTACGCTCCGCGAAGGAAGCACATTCCGCTAAAGTCGCCCCCAGGCCCTCCTCTCACATTGCTCCGATCCCGAAAATCATCCCAAACTCGGCCTTCCGCAAAGATCCCTTTCGGTACATCCACGACTTTATGCGGGACCTCGACCAGCACTGGACAGAAACCCGGGACGTCACCATCGCCAGCCCCTTGCGCGATGAGTATCTTGTCAACAAGCACAAGATCAACAAGGCCAGCGAGGCGGCCCACGTCGAGCACCTCAAGCGTCAGATCAAGGCCGAAAGGTCATGGGCGCTACCGAAGCTCTGTCGGAAGGCTTCGGATTGGATCAAGGGGAAGCAGCAGCGCAAGGACGAGGAGAGGAGCCGCGAACGGATCCGAACGGACTCGAACAAGGCATATGTCGCACGACAGCTCAAGCACCGTAGAGATATCATCGAGACACTCTTCCGGTCAGCGGGCCTGGAGATGCTCTGTGGAGACAGCAGGAGTGGCACGATTCTGCGGAATTCGTACCTAAAGTACGCGTCCGAGGAGTTTGGCGTTTTCTTGCCCGTCCGGTCCGAGCTTGACTTTGCGGCAAAGAATGAGGCAGGGCGGATAGTCCAATGGTTGGATCCAGATTATCAGTTGGTTACACGCGAGGACGGGAGCGAGCAACAGTGCATTTTTCGAAGTTTCCGTTGCCCATACTGAGGGATATACGAAACGGAACTGAAGTCCTTTTCAACGAGCGGGGCTTCTCATAAAAGGGTCTCTCAGGATGATGCAATGAAACGTTTTAGAATCTTCAAGTAAATGGTGCAAAATGTATACACCGATCTACCTCGTGCCTCTCTTCCGTCTCATGCTCGACTCGAATAAACTGAATAGTAATATTCCTGGCGACGTCAATTGCCCTGAAACTGTCCTGACGAGTGTGGTGATTGGCCTGAGTTGCCTGTTAAATCGGTAGGAAAGCTGACTAGCAACACGAATAAACGGTTCGTGGCGTCCGTTGAAGATTCTACTGTATTGCAATGCACTGTGATACTTCATCAGTTTGGACTGCCCAAGATTTCCAGCCGAAAGATCAATCACCCACAAACCAGCATGGTCTTGCCGACTGGATGGTACTCTGCACTCTGGATTTTCGAAGGTCACCACCGATATTTGGGTATCCCAGTGGGTAGTAATCCCGGAAATCATGTGGTGCTGCCAGGAGTGGATACAAACGGACCCGAGAGCTGGGATCATGGAGGAGTCTTTGCCATGATTTGTTTGCCTGGGGGCCCGGCGAGATTACCGATATTGGACAAACTGTTCCGGCGCGTCATCTGACGATGATCAACAAGCTCGATCGGTGGGGTTAGCGAGAGCCCTATGCAAAAGATTTAAAAGGGGTCGGGGGAGGGGGGCGCGGTGGGATGTGAGGTTGTCAACCTGCTTGTCCGAGGGAGGATTATATTATCAGCATCCCGGGGATTCCGAACCGGTGAAAAAGGGCAGGCAGACCAAGAGAGGCAGACTTGTTCAGAATGATGCCTCGGAATTTCGCAGCCGTCTTCTTGGCACTGCTGTCAGCTTCGACCGCCGCCGCCGCTGCCGCCGCGGTGTCCTCTCGGTCGTCGGCTCCTCTCGTCCAGCTCGACAATGGCCTCCAAGCCCAAGGCCGCCTCGCCCCGAACGCGTCGACAGTCGTCGAGTTCCTCGGCATCCCTTACGCGCAGCCACCGGTGGACGAGCTGCGATGGATGCCCCCGCAGGCCTTGCAGCCCGCCGCTTCCAACGCCACCACCGTCGACGCCACGGCAATGCCGCCCTCGTGCTGGCAGTACATCTCCAAGAAACCGGGGGTGCTGCGCACCGATGCCCCCGAGTTCATGATCGGATCGGCCGGGATGAGCGAGGATTGCCTCAAGATGAGCGTCTGGGCACCCGCCAAGGCCTTGGAGATGGCGGAGGATGGAGAGGAGGGACTGCCCGTCCTGATCTGGTTCTACGGCGGCGGTTTCGCGACGGGGGGCATCGATGTGCCGTACCAGATCCCCGTCAACTGGATCGAGCGGTCGCAGGCCCATATTGTCGTCGTGTTCAAGTAAGCTGCGTCCCAGGAAAACCTTCCGGATCCTCGTTCTAACCGAGAGGCGTCGTGGCAGCTACCGGCTGAACATCTTCGGCTTCCCCATGGCTGCCGGGCTGGCGGAGCAGAACCTCGGCCTGCTGGACCAGAGGTTCGCGGTGGAATGGATCCGGGACAACATTGCCCGGTTCGGCGGGGATCCGGAGCGCATGGTCATCTGGGGCCAGTCGGCCGGATCCACGGCGGTGGATTTCTACCACCACGCGTACCCCGAGGACCCCATCGTCAAGGGCCTGATCATGGACTCGGGGACCGCGCATCTCGACATCCTGCTCAACCGGGCCGCGACCGACTTCTCCAACTTCACCTACGTGGCCGCCAACGTCGGGTGCGCGAACCAGACTTCCTCTGCTGCTGCCGAGCTGGCGTGTATGCGGAAGATACCGGCCGAGGATCTGGAGGCGTTCGTGGCGGCGTACGAGGATGATGATGATGACCCGTTCATCAACTTCATCCCCGTGGTGGACGATAAGCTGGTGTTTAGCAACTACACCGAGCGAGCAGCGGCGGGGAAAATGTCCGACTTGGTAGGTGTGCATCAGATCGTAGTGGAGATACACGCAGGCTAACTTGTCCTCTTTTTTTTTCTTTTCTTTCTTTCCAGCCCGCCATTATCGGAAATGTCGCCAATGAGGGTATGTTCCTGACCACGTACAATGCGACGAACCCAGACGTCGCTACCGCGCTGGAATACTCGTATGTGTATTTCTGGTGCCCGACCGCCGTCACCACGCTGTGAGTCTTTCTTTCCTTTCCTTTCCTTTCCTTTCCTTTGTTTCTTTCTTTCTTATATATCTTCCTTTCCCGGGCAGTCCCCCCGCCCTCCATCCCCACTAGAATCTTTACTGACACACGACGCCAGCGAGCGCCTCGAGAACAACCGCACCACCCATCGGTGGTTCTACTCGGGCAACTTCACCAACATCAGCCCCAAGTGGTTCGACGGCGCCTACCACGAGAGCGAGCTGCCCATGCTGTTCGGCACGCACGCGGACTTCCGCGGCCGCTCGACCGAGTTCGAGCGCGCCCTCAGCCACGTCATGCAGGATGCGTACGTGGCGTTCGTCACGGACCCGGCTGGAGGCGGGGGGCTGGAGGCGATCGGGTGGCCGGCGTACCGAGGCTTGGGGGGCGAGGTGATGCAGTGGGGGGACATGTCCAACATGACGCTGGCGCACCTCACGACGGTCACGGAGATCGAGGAGGGCTGTCGTGCGAGGGGGTTGCTTTGAGAAAACAGGTAGATTGGTTGATTGTGTGCGCTTTTCAAGTTCGGACAGAAGGCACTCGGGAATAAGCTCACTTGTTCAACGGCATGCATGGTGACTCCTAGAGAG
>MUZH01003708.1:0-21064 GCA_003012965.1 Juglanconis oblonga
GTATCGAGAGAGGGATATTATAGATCTTAATAGCGGCTCGACGGCTTAGTTTTAAGTCGGATCTAAGAGCTTTAATAGCTAAAATAATTTATGCTTTAGTTAATTAGACTTGCATTACTAGTTATAGAAAAAAATAGGTCTAAAGTCGGGTATAGCGTTTTAAGTAGAAAGTATCCCGGGTACTAATATGTCCCGGGTACTAATAATCCACGTTAGATACTATTTTATAGGATAAAATTAATATGCTTATCGATTCGTTCCTAAATCGTATAGCGGTATATCGAAAGTTAAGGAGTAGCTATACTAAGTATTAATAGCTAGGTTCTAGGCTTTAAAATAGTATAGTTTATAAGTCTATGCTACTTAAACTAAGTATTATATGCTAGTAAATTGAATAAGGGTTATATTAAGAATATGTAGAATTCGGGTGAACGGGTGGATTAAATTTGCCCTACTGTACCGTCCCTATACTGTAGCTAATAGGCTGCAGCCCCTCTTCCTAAGTATTTAGTGTGTAGCGTTCGCTATATGTTTTCGCTGCAGCAAGGCGGTGCTATTCTTCTCTACCTATAGTTCCTCGGGGTAGGTTGCTATAGCATAGCAACGACTTATTTAGTAGAGCGACTCGACACCTCAGCGACTTAACCGCTATATTTGCTAAGGGTGACTCATCCTTAGTCGCGAACCCGGCGCAGAGGGAGAGATCCGCCGGGGGTTAAGTTCTTCTATTCCGTGGGTCGCGAATCTACGAAGAAAAACTGGTGGGCGGGGCGAGAATCGAACTCGCGACCTCTGACCACTGCACTACCCGCTCTTCACATGTCGTGGTTATACATCTATGCGTACCATCTCCTCGGAAGCTTTTGGATCGTGCAGGAGCAGCCTGTCCGTGTCCAAAAGGTAACGCTGTGATAGGTATCAAAGCTTATCAAGACTGACAACTTAATCTTGAGTTGGTGATCTGCGTTCCTTCTGAGCTGTTGATTGATGGAAGTTTAATTAAAACCGTAAGCCGGTGTAGGGCAGTGAGGTCTATGCAGGTGTGTGAAAGCACGGACTACTCCCGCTGTCCTATAAAAACGCAGCCAGATTCGGTTTGTAGTGTAGATTGAACAAGCTGACCCACCACTGATTCCTACAGCGGGCTCCTGGTGATCGCCAGCCAGCGCGTCCAACCGCATAGATAAAGCACGGCGACGGGCCTGATCCCACGTGGACGCTGGCTACGTCCTCGGCTTGCCCATTACGGCTTGGTGTTAGCGTAGTCTTTATCTCTATATTCGTACTATCTAAAGCCTTATCTAGACAGCGCGCGCGCCACTGTGGCCCCGGGCAGGGCCTTGAGCTGAGGATTGGCAAAGACCTCGCCAGGAACCTTAATATGTCGAATCTGCCTATTGGAGAAGGTAGTCGCTACGGCTCATCGGGAGGGCTTTTTGCTTCGATTTTGTGAGAGATTCAAATTCAACGGACGATCAACTCCATGGGTTTTGACCGCCAACCTTGTCGTCGAATTGAGGAGCTGCTGTGATGCGCTTACCAGGTAATAAAGGTCTCAAAGTCAAAACCCAGTGCAACAGCATAAGGTTGGTTACGTAAGGCGGGGAGATACCGAATACGCGCTTAGCGACAGGAAGTTCGTCAGAACGCGCCGCGACAGGCGTCAGTCGATAGTCCACAGGCCAGTAGCACAAGAGATGGTATTCGGATCGAGGAGGAGCGTCGAGACGAGGCCGAGGCAGTGCCAGTGCCAGTGCCAGTGCCAGTGCTTGTGCCGGTGCCAGCAGATCACGACGCCCGACTGTCTTCGATGCCAGCTATTCAGCATTCACTTGCACCATTCTATCTCAGTAACGACTTCTCGGACTTGGAGATTGTCTCCGCCGGAGTGAGACGCAAGGTCCACAAGATTGTTATCTGCTCCGAGTCGCCAGTCCTCGCGGCCATGTGCAGAAGCTTGGAGGTAAGCAGCAAGTATTTACCTGCCAATCCCCCCAGTCCGGCGGGTCTGCTGCCAAGCATCCCCTCGAAAGTTTGTCGGCTAATCGGCTCGGACGACAGGATGCCAGCCAGCAACGCCTGGAGCTCAACGATCGCGATCCCGACACATTGGGGCGTGTCCTTGATTTCTGCTGCCGTCGCACATACTCTGATGGGGAATATCCGGATACTGTGCCCCACTGGCTTGCCAGGTTGACCGTGGGCGAGCTCCGCAAAGCCCTCCAAGTGTCACCAGGTGATATGGCCAGCATGCAGAATCCATACTGGGGAGATGTCACAGTGTACCAGACGAGAGCTGAACTCTATGGCCCAGGTGATGAGGAGGAGGATGCCGCTGAGGAGGATGCCGCTGAGGAGGATTCCGACCAGCAGGAAGTAGGCAGCAATGAAAACTTCGTTTCAGACCCCGATGTCTATGTGGAAAACGTTCTCGACCGCGAGATCGAATGTGCTCTAGAGTACGACTCCGGTTCCGAAACCTCGGATCATGAGCCCCAGATCGACATCAGACCGAAAGAAATCGCGCCCGCGCCTGATGCGGCTGCAAAGGGGTTTCGACCGCCGTATGCGATCAGTCTCCTTGCCAATCTAAGAGTATATACATCGAGGCTCAGGAGTTCCAGATGCCCGCTCTCCAGCTCCTCGCCCGCGAGAGATTTGCGCACACGGCGACGGCGTACTGGGCTCGCTTCGAGCACTTGCCAGTCCTGATTGAAGAGCTCTACAGGAGGACCGACGAACACGATCCTCTCCGCCTGTTCATGTGCCAACTGGTTGCCGCGCAGTATAGGACCGCGGACGAGCCGCTTCGAACGCAGCTCAGAGGTGTGATGGGCAACGTTGGCGAGTTTGCGCGGGACGTTTTGGCCTGCACTTGGGATGCCTTTGGGTCTCTCTCAATAAGGGCACGTAATGCATGGGATAGTGTGTCCTCGAAGTGGGCTGGACCTGTATACCTCTACAAGTCTTGGTCCAGCATTACGAGTATTATGTCCAAGGCTGAACTCCGGAGCTCTCTATCTTGGCCCAATAGAAGCGCCCCTCCCCCTTGTCACCAAATATGAGTTCCGAAAGGGCTACTCGATTGCTCGCTAATGCTCGCCAAATGTATCGTGCTCAACCTTGCCTCCACTTCTGTACACGACCACACGGCTACTAGGGACACTCAATCCATCTCGATACTCACTAGTATAGGTACTCGGACCAAACGCAGTCCGGCATTCCGGTCTTACAGTAAGTTCCCTGGAGCTGCAACATGGTATCGCCAGCATACTCTTCAACCCCGTTGATCCGCCAAATGTCATCCGAGGAAACCCAATACAGAGCCTGGGCCCAGCACGCGTCGTAAGGGAAGTCCGGGCAGTGGTTGGCACTGGCCGGGTTGGTGGAGCGAAGGACCAGCACAGTGCCGTTGTTGCTGTGCTTCCAAGCGAAGCTGAAGTGGGCGGGCATGGTGTAGTTGTGCACCGGCAGCCCCCTGACGGTGGTGGCACCTGAGGAGTTAGTGCTCCCTTCGGGACGACATCACAAGGGACGACATCACAAGACAAGCAGAGGTGGTCCATGATGACGAAAGACGCACCAGCTCTTGGCCTGCCAGCAGTGCGCAACCTGGACTTGATCCAGTTTTCCGTGGGGAGAGCTGACTGAGGCATTGCATAGCATTGCGTTCAGGTCGGGCTCGATGACGAACTCGAAGTTGTAGCTGCCCAAAGCAGTCAGTAACAAGGTTGCCGCAGGTCTGACACAGGTCTGACGGGAGAAGGGGCTGACAGCTCTCGCTTGACAGCTGGACCTACTTGGCCATACTGGTAGACTTGTTGACATAAGCGGTCAAGCCGTAGACGTAGATGTAGGAAGGCTGGCGGGTGCTGTTAGGCGTGGATGTGTAGATGGTCTGCAGCCCGGTGGTGGTCGAAGCCGTGATGCTGGCGCTGGCGCTGGCGCTGGCCGTCGCGTTGTATGGGGCGGTTGCGCTGGCGGGCGAGTGGGAACGGCGCACCTGGGAATGCACGTGGTGGTCTGCGGATACGCCGCGCAACAAGGCCGCGAAGACCAGGCCGAAGGCTAAGGTGAGCAGCTTCATGATGGATTTCTGCTGCTTTGGCCTGTCGCAAGTCTGGAATGGGGAGAGGTCAGTGATAATCTTCACGTCACGAGTGAGTGATCACCTACCTACCTCCTCGACGGACCTCGCGAGTGAGCAACCTATCGCACGTCGAGGCAGTCGCGTTGCACGGAGGGGGTGGACAAGCAAAACAACGGCGGGATGACCGCGAGGCCATTCGATCGAAGATGACCTATCTGGCATCGTTCTGTTGGATTTGCCCCAATCTATCGAAAAGGATTCTCGTCCTCCCGTCCTTGGTGTTCGGTTGGACATCTGCACACTTGAGTGGTCCCGAGCTCGGGTTGGCAGGGTGAAGGTGTCACGGTCACACCTTTGGCCTAAGGAGTATCCCAATTCTGTTGAGACTCTCCGTGGGTAGCTACCTACCTGCCCGAGCAAGCAATCCCACGGGGAGACCAGGCGCGGCATTTGATTCCAGCCGGGTCGAGAAGCATGGGGATGATAGTGATTCACGTCTATAGCTCCCTGGCATCCAATCCCGAGGTCCCTCGCGGAGTGCCTCGCTGGTACAAGTTCGCCTTTGACTCGAATATATTGAATGTGAGAAAAATGATACTTCTATGGCGTCGACATTTTCCCAACACACGTATCCTGCTTTACGATCAGCCCGTGAGATGGACATCATACCTGCCGCTATACTTCGGGGGCCCACTCACGCGGACATTGAAGCCCCGGGAGACGGCGTCCGATCCATCACCTTACTACCAAAGGATCCCAAGCTTCTACAGGATGTTTGACAAGCCGAATCCCCAGCCTCCTTCTTATGAACGAAGAGTGAGTGACCTACGTCCCGAGGGTCAGCTTCCGTTGCGACAGACAGCTCAGGCCACAGGAGCGCGGACATCCGCTGGCTTGGTTGGGATGGATGGTGACGAAAGAAATCTTCCACTCGCGACACATTTGGAGCTCGCACTGGCCCAAAAGCATAGCAGTCTATGGAGGATCTGCTGTTGGACGACTCTTGCTTTGGCTAGGACCGGCACGACAGTACAATGATAATGATACGAGGTTCTGACTCTCGCTCCGAGAGGAACACCGCGGACCCAGCCCCCTCCCAGGGTTGTGATTCTAGCTGGTTGGTTCAGTTACAGGGTTAACCTTGAACAACTACCGAATAGTTTTAATTGGCAATTGGTGACTAAGCTACGAGAGATCCATTACCTATACCACTACACTACTAAAAATGGAACGTTCAGTCGTCTATAGACGATTCGCTGTATGCATTATAAACGCTAAGTTTGGTCTGTAACAACACCTAGTTAACTAAAACTAACTAATATTAAATAAACAAATAATAAAAAGACATTTTACTAAAAAGAAATAATACCGGTTATTTTTATTTATTTAATTTTATAAAAGTAAGTTTTAGCTACTTAAGAATCTTTTTTAAATCGCTGTTATTATTTAACTCTTTACTTAACTAACTCTTTTATACCTTATAGATTTTTAATCTTTAATAGTAATACCTATTACATTATTTTTAGTACCTATAGATTTAAAGTTAGATAATAATGCTATTCTTATAGAAAATATTAATTTAACATAGTTAATAATAGTACTATATAATCTTAGGTGCTAAGATTTTAAGCATCTTCTATTATATAAAAAAAACTATTCTTATAAGCGGCTGGCCTATAGGGCTCCAGACTAGCTAGCTTGTCTGCGGCCTTCAGCTAACGTGAGTAAGCTACCTTATCCACTGAGCCAAAAGGTATGTAACAATCCTAAATGTTAGGATTGTGCTAGCTAGACTAATATAGGCTAGGACACAGCTTAGCCCATTATAATTCTACCTATTATAGCTATATTAACAGCTTAAAAATAATAGTTACTTAAAAAGATTATTATAGATAAAATAATAGAAAATAAATAGTTACTATAATAGGAAGCAAAAGATATAGATTAAAATAAATATAACGCATGAAAATTTAGTCTATAATTATAGAAGAAGGAGTAGCAGCTAAGGCTTTTATAGTTAGCCTAGGGCCTAAAGGCTGTGCTACCTGAAAATTCATATTATAGTGCTTATTGTTCTGCTATATTAGCAAACTAACTATTAACTTTAGTTAGTTAAAGACTAGATTTATAACCCTGCTTAAGACTCCAGGCTAAGCCTTAACCCGTCCGCTTTGTTTTATTTTGTTCCGTTTTGTTCTGTTCTATTCCTCAAGGGCTCCTCCATTCCGATGCCGCTATGCTGCACATATGCCTGTCACTATCGAACCTCGCCAAGGACCTTTGCTCCTGCGGGACGGCCCTCGAGCCCGGGTGGGGAAGAATGAAAAAAAGATGACACTCGGTAACAGTTCCCAATACTACTTGGGTCGCAGTCCAGACACCCGTCGACCCCCCGGCGCCGTCGGCATTCGTCTCGCGCGGACGATATTGACTTGTGAGACATCCATGAGTAATAAACCTCGGGTCTGTGAGCGGATCTCACGCAGATCTCGATCGCGGGCGAAAAGAAAATGCGGGAGTAGTGGAACATTACGTATTGCAACCTATAAATCTGCTTCAGAGCCGTACAATACACACCCGGACATCCCCCCCTTCGAAAGAAGACCTATACGTCTGTTACACCCATATCTACACCTCAGACATACATGTCTCTCTGATAACTCGTTTCGCCTCGTCACCACCAGAAACCCTCCGTAATGTCATGTACCCAGTTTCAACACCGATGACAGCGTGCCGCGTGCCTTGTGACGTCGTATGTATGTACGTATGCATGTCCAGTCTGAAAATTTGGGTTGGTTCGTTGTTGCTGACGCGGTCATGGGGTATAAGAAATAAAATCTGCACAGCGCCAACGCCTGTCCCATGCCCCATTTTGTATCCCAAAGGCTCTGTTTGTCTGCGCCGGCCTTGCTGTCGGCCGAACAAAAACAGAGTGACCCGATTATTCTCGCCACGTCCGTGTCGTCAAGGATGGCGTTTCGATCGTCCCAGAAAAAAAGGTGGAAAAGAAAAAAGTGACCATCGACAAGGTAGAGAGAGCAGGCTGGTGTGGCGGTCCGATGTGTCCACGGCGACTTGAAACGTGTGGAACATCGCCTCGCTCCGAGAGGTGTCATCTGACCCGTCCAACACCATGTCGTCCTACCGGATTCTCACCCACGCCCTCTTCATTACATCTCTCCACCACGCCCCCCCCCCGGGGGACGCCGTCCTCCAAGCGAACCGGCCTCGGCTTCGCCTCTTGTTTCAGACACTCTGCACAGCCGTGGTGTCCGACTTGGCCTCGGTCTTGCCCGTGCCGGCCGTGCCGAGGCTGTCCTGGGGCTGGCGATCCTCGAAGCCGAGCTCCGTTTTGGCCTTGAGCGCCTCGCGCAGCTTGGACTCGCCCCTGTTCATCCACACGTTCCAGCCGCTCTGGCTCAGCGGCCACAGCACCTTGTTGTCGAGCGTCTCGATCCACTCCACGTTGCGCGGCTTGCGCTTGGCCGCGATCACGTCCATTTCCTGGGCGATCTGCGCGCAGTAGTTCTCGAGGGGCAGGTCGTTGACGTCCTGCCCGAACGGGTTCTCGATCTCCCGGCCGATGAAGAGCAGGCCCAGGATGATGTAGCCCGCCGCGACCGTCGCTGGGATCGTCACCCAGCCCAGCGCTTGGTACAGCTGGAAGGGGAGCAGGAGGCAGTACACCCAGGTGATCTGCGAGATGGCGATGGCGTAGGCGATCGGGAGCGGGGTCGTGAGGACACGTTCGGTACCGGTGAGGACATCGTTCATCGCTGAGAGATTGTTGACTGAGCGTGGAGTTTGTTGTTAGTTACATATGAGTCTCCCATCGAGGTCTAGTGTGAGGAACAGTGGGGAAAGAAAAGAAACAAGGGAATTGACGTACAGGCCAAGGTCTGCTGCATGGGCACCGTGAGTTGGCCATTCTCGATGATCTCGTCCGTGAAGCTGGCCAGATAGCTCATGATCTCGAGAGGAAGGTTGCCAAGGGGCCGTGTAGCCTTCTTGATAGCCTTGCGCGGATTGCTGGTAGCAAATGAGATGCCCAAATACTCGCCAGCAGCTTTCAGCTTGTTACGGCGACGGCTCTCAGCCATGTCCGTAGCGTCCTGGGTGGCGTGGTAAGCAAATGTATCCAAGTGTCCTACTAGACCACTGAGGTCTTCGTAGTTGGTGTACGGTTCGAAGCGCAGCTTGTGCTTGAGCGCGACGGCGTAGGCTGTGATAAGGTTGAGGGCGGTCCTGTTCACCAGTAGGGTTAGTAACCGCGGGGAATGGATATGCTATGTAAGCTCCGAATGGGCATGACACTCACAGCTTGGCGAGTATATCCTTTTCAATCATGCCTGGGCGCTCCTTTGTATGTATCCAGTACACGCGTGCCAGGTTTTGCGAAGTCAGGATAAGCTGAGCCCAGTACTTCCGGCCTTCCATATAACGCTCATAGGCACTCGAGTTCCGGAAGCTCAGGCCAATACTGACGACGAAACCTGTCACGGTAAGAAGGATCGAGCTCACGCCCACTATAACGCGACAGCATTGTCAGTGGATGGCATTGGCAAGGGAAATAAATCCAATTCTGTCTTACACTGAACCCGGGTGAATTCCGATACGCATGTTATGCATGTCGCCCAACCCCCCAGGACGAAGAGCGGCACAATCATCTTCGGCAGGATACTACCGTGCATCCGTAGAAATAATGGCCATTTCGAATGCTTGAGGATATCTCTAGGACCCGTCTGATGTTGCGTTAGTCGTTGTTGCGGCAAGAAATGTGGGTTGACCATCGAACACCAAGGCGTTGCGAGGGACGGCAGGCATCCGGGGCTCGTTGCAATGTCGCGTGCCCGCGCGCGAGCCTGGGCACCGGCGGTAAAGGGGGGATGGCTTACAAAATAGTCGTCAAGATCCAAGCTCGTGTGTTGTCGGCTGAAAGGATTTGGAGTATTGGCTCTCGAGCGCATCAAAGACTCGATCTGCTCGAGAGGCACGATGTTCTCGAGCGACGGCTTTTTTTGAGCAAGGCCGTCAGCCGGCTCCGCCTGCGCGGTATGAGGCGTGGCGTGGAATTCTCCGCCCTCGGCCATTGTCGTCGAGGGAAGCAACAAACAATCTTGAACAGATAAGTTGAGCTGCAGCACAGATCCTCCAAGCTGAAGATCAGCTCTACCCGGGGATGTTCGAAATTGAGGATGGCCTCAGACACAAGTGAATCAGGTACGACCAAGACAAGGGTGACGGAAAATAGAGACCCGGGGAACAAAGAAGCTTAGATAGTGAATAAGATGAGATGGGAAGGAAGAAAAGAGGAAACCGAAGATCGCTACACCTGACCTTGAAAACGGCTGGGGCCAAAGCGCATTTACTACGGTACACTACGTAGAAAAACACGAAGCTGGCAAACAGCAATGAGAAAAACAATCTTTCTGAAGGAGCCCTCATCTGGGCTATTCCCTCATTTGTGTAAGTGCTTGGATGACCCCTGGCGTCTCCACGCAGACGCAGCTCAGCCCTCAGCCCGGGGCCCGACAGCAGTCCAGACGCGGTCAGATTTGCAGTCTTTAGGGGTCCACTTCCAATGGGATGACAGTGGTGCATTGGTGGAAGCATTTGAAACAGAAGAACAAGTACGCCAAATCAGCCAAGAAAAGGGGCCGTACCGACACGACTTGGCCGTCCACGCCGTCCTGCTGTGTGCTCTGCGTTGCTCAGGAGGATCGGCGAGTGAGCTGCCAAAACGAGCAAAGGAGGGTGGCAGCTCCTCACATGTAACTTGTACTATTCCATAGCAAGACGCAACCGCATACAGAGAATTCCGCGTAGTACAAGTAGCCAAGGAGCTAGCCAGCCGGCACGGCGCTGTACGGCTGGGCCAACTGTCACTCGAGATGTCAGAGACGAACGAAAGGAGACTGGTCGGTGAAAGCGGTGCCTGGATTCTCTGACAGCCCTGTATGCCACGCACCCTTGAGGCTTGCGGCTGCATATACCAAAATAAGTGACGGGAGGATGCGGTACGCAGTAGTGGCTTCAGGGGCCGCCACCCTTAGGATGATGATGGCGGTGCGGAGTACTGTACACTACACTTATCATTGGCATGTTGGGTAATAAAGGATCCTCTGGTCAAGGTATTCTCCACACCCCCCGACTCCGGGTTTTTGCCGCCCTGGCCGCTTGAGAAGTCTCCATACAAGGACGCGTTCGATGTGCACGGGCGCTGCTCCACAGATACCTGGCAGGGGGGGCCCTTTTCCTTTTCTTTCGGTACGGCACTGCAGTGGTAACATGGCAGCAATGGCAGCATGTCAGGCGCATGTCAGGCATGTCTTGGCCGTTGGGATCTCGGGTTTTCGGATCCACAAGTCGTCCGCACTTGGTCTAGAACCCAAGGGATTCACGATTCGCGAGAGGACATTTTCTGGGGGTGGATCTGGGCGGAACATCGTGGAGACGGACGCACGTATATACCATGGTCGGTCCGAGAGTACTTGGTCAGCCTGCCACGCCTCTGCCAGAGTTGAGTTGGGTCGCCGTTCGGATGACACTCGAGGAACTCGGTCGCGGCGGACGGGATGTGGGCGTGGCCAGCTGGGAATAGCTGGTTGGGACCTCATGCGAACTTGCTATCTCGAGACCAACATCTGCATGGGTGGTGATCCTGCCATGGACAGCTAACGGACTGTCGCTGTGGGCCTATACCTCAGCCGCACCGGAGACGCGCTGGCAAGTGCTGCCATGAGCGAGAAACTTTGTCGGCGCGCACATTGTGAGACTCTAGACAGCAGTGATCATGATGGAAAGCGGAGCCGAAGACGAGGAAGGCTTCGGCATTTCAAATTGGATCGAGGCGATATGCAGTTTTGCAGGTGCTTGGGCATGGACCTGAACGTTTCAGACTTCTCAAAAGGAGAATCCGAGCCCTCCAGCTACATGTTCGAGTAGGCTGGTAGATCCGTGATGATCCTCATGATGTCCGGTACATGAATGATAGGTGAAGCTCCTTCGTCAATCTAGCCTCCCCCCCGGCGGGGCCCCGGTTGGCTCAAGGGGTGCGTGCGTGTGCTCGAGGGCTTGCAATGGCGTGGCTGTCTGTGGGGACGGTCTGCGGCTGTCATCACATCTGTGATTTCGATCAAAGCCAACACATGTTCCATGGTAAACGATGGCCCGAGGTCGGCCGCCAGGTTGTCATGGCAGCATCGTTGACTCCACGAAGTTGCCACGGGCTGCAGCTGGGCACCGAACCGCGGGCCGACCTTTGGTGTGTGCGGACCAGTACGTGCCGTGTGGAGACGTACGTTGCATGTCGCATGTCGCATGTCGCCGTTTGAGTTGACACGCGGTTGAGACGCATGGGCGTCTGGATAGTCAAGCGAGGTGCGAGGGTCGAAGCCATAGCCGCGACGGGAGACGGGAGACGGGAGAGACTGCACTAAGTACACTAATAAGTAGTGGTCGTGATGTCCAATCAAGCTAACAGGGGGTAGGGGGTAGGGGGTTAGGGTAACGGAACCCGGAACCCGGAACCCGGACCCTGGCAGGGCCTTTGGCACCGATCTCTCCTTCCATGTTGGCCATAACCATAACCCGATACATCTATAGGGTATTTCGAGTTCATTAATGATTAAACATTACGGAAAGAATGTCTGGATTGGTATCATCGTTCTCAGCCCTCACCTGCCTTTGAACACCGGTTTTCTCTTCTCCTCAAACGCCCTCAACGCCTCAAGCCAGTCCTCACTGGCAAACACCCTCTCACACATGGCCTTCTCCGTCTCCTCGCCCGGCGCCTTCAACGCCTGCAGCGCCGCCCTCACAGCTACCGGTGCTCCCTCACACACCTCTTCCGCCAGCCGGATGGCCTCGACCAGTACCCTCCGCCTCGAGACCCCCAGCGCCGTGGCCGAATCCAGGCCCTCCATCTCCGTCTCGAGATCGACCAGTCGGCTGGCGATCCCGAGCGTGTATGCCTCGGGCGCAAGAACATTGCGGCTGGTCATGACGATCTCCCGCGCGCGCGCATTGCCCACCAATTGGGCGAGGCGATGAGTGCCGCCTGCCGCCGGGATGATGCCGAGTCCTGTCTCCGGGAGGGCGACGGAAGCGTTCGAGGAGAAGACGCGGAAGGAAGTTGCCAACGCAAGCTCGAACCCGCTGCCGAGCGCGCACGAGCCGACGGCTGCTATGGTGGGGATCGGGAGGTTGGCGAGGGCTTTGAAGGTGTCCCTCATCGTTGAGAGGAAGGCTGATGTCCTAGATCGGAGCTGTCAGGGGTGATGCCGTAGCGTGACGAATCCTTCACCATCATGCCCGGAGGACTTACTGCTGTGCATTCAGTGATATCAGCTCCTTCAGATCCGCCCCGGCAGAAAAGCACGAGTCTAGCGAGCTCGCAATGATCAACGCCCTCGTCGGACCCTTGATGTCGTCCTCCGTCCACGGCATCTCCGCCCCTGTGATCTGGCTATACTGCGACTGGATCGACTGGATTTCCTTGCGCAAGGCAGAAAGTAGTGCATATGAGATCGCATTCGCGGCCGCAGGCCGGTTGAGCTGCAGCACGCGGATGTGGCCGCTGTGCGGCGCGGGGAGATCGATGAATTCGATCATGGCGCTGGGTGTATGAACGATTCCAGGCTCAACCCGGCGTTGCTGCTGCTGCTGTTGCTGCTGTTGCTGCTGCTGTTGCTGCTGGAAGAACTGGCTCTGCTCAAAAGTCTCAACGGCCGCAGACTTGGGTGGCGAGGGGGGCAATTCCTTGTCGACGATCCTGTGGCTGTGTTGCTGTTGGTGGTGGCCCTGTAGAGGCGCGGGAAATGAGGTGGTGAGAGGTGCAGGCGCTTGCGGACGATAGGAACTCGTGCTGCTCGGACCCGGCCAGTGAGTCCTTGGGCGAGAGGACATTGTGTTTATGTCGGGCTGAGTATGTGGATTTGCGTGGGTAGTCCAGCTACCAAGAATAACCAACATGCAGATGAATCAGCGGCAAGCCCCGGATAGAGTGATTGGCACTCGGAAAGGAAAGACATCATTTCTAAAAGGAGATCCTTCGATGCGGTGGAAATTCGATTCATCACCAGTCTGGAGTCCCCGGAGGACGTAACATAGTACGTCAAACCTCCCGGCGCAAACAACCCGTACTCGTAAATCCTCCGAGGTGAGGTCCCCACTGGCCAAGCTTGACACGGCTCGAGCGCGTCGGGGCTGCTACGGGGCGGCTACGGGGCGGGGACCCCTGAAATTACTGTAAACACCAGCGTGTCTTCGGCTAGGTCGTTTCTGATTTCCGCTGGAATTGTTTTGGAAAATTTCCGTACGAGAAACGTCGGCCGGGACGAGATGCCTAGTCGAGCATGAATTGGAGAACGAGTCCTGAGAGGTCGAGATCCTTCGCAGGCTAATTTAAGATATACGGCTTGGTGGCGAAAGTGGATCTCAAAGGTATCAATGACTCAGCCAAACCATGATATGACAATGTCTGCGCCCACTGAGAACCTCCAAACTCCTGCAGGCGATTCGCCGCAGCTGTTGGCATCGCCGGGGTCAACGTCCTCGGGCGCGGTCTCACGGAATTCGAGGCATGCAGGAAGTCGGTTCACAGCACCAGTTTTCCAGACCTGAAGGTGACTTATTTTCCAATCATGACTGTTTCGATCGTGGGAGGCGCCTTGGTGAGAAGTTCGGTCGCTGGGCCCAGATCAGCATCCCGAGCTCACTGTCGAGCTTTCATCTCGCTTGGCACGAGCATCACTGCGAGCTTCACAGGCCCTGCCAACTCAATGCTCGCCGCTCAACGTCTGTTCTCAACCAAACCGGGTGCTCCGGTCATTCTATGCGGCGCCACGGAGAAAACAGGGTCAGGCGTCCTCGAGAACCTGAAGCCGGAGTACGAAGGTCCGTAAACCAACTGAGATGCCATCTTGGCCTTTCCTGGTCGTGCGCAACCCGCGAAGCCTGACACGACCACAACTAGTCATACACTTCGTCAAGGGCGCGAAAGCCGCCAAGACGCAGATAAAGGCCATCTTCGAGGGCGACCAGTCCCCCGCATCCAACTCGGCCCTGGGCACCAAGGACTACTCACGGAAGCCAATCGCCGTCATCCTCGGTGGCGCCTACACGGACGAGAACGCCGCGGAGATGATGAAGGATACGGCACACATCTATCCCGTCCCTTGGCTGCGGGCTGATACCAGCAAGCCGCGACCGCCGTTGGGGCCGGAGTATGCGAAGGCGATGGCGGCGCGTATCAAGGAGCGGATTCCGCAGCTGGAGAAGGAGGGCAAGATGAAGGAGGCCAAGCAATTTTGGTACTGAGAGCATCCAGATTGGGTCCATTTTGCTGTACGTGTGCGTAGATGTGAGTCTCGATCTGACCAGAGCAAGCATGTTGTGCAACCATTGCAAGTTTGAAATGACTTCCCTTACATGCCCATAGCGCCATAAATTTTCACACGCGCAGGCTCTCAGCCCTGAACCTCCGAGCATCGCATCCTACACGAATGCCAAACTATGGTAGCCAGGGGCAGACAGGGGTAAGAAGATCCATCTCGCAAGAAATTGCAGAAGACTCAAGGATCGTGTAGCAGACATTGACTCGCCCATCAATGCGAAATTTGAGAGCACATCCATTGTACGGTCCAAGGTATCTCCAAGTCCTGAGTGACAAGGAACTGTGCAAATGGTTCAGAGCCAAGACTTTGAATGCTTTGAGACAGTGATACTCTGCCAGGAACCTTGGGCTGGTATGAATCCATATACCTATATCGTACATAACCAGGGTCCTTGCACAGCTCAGAGACTCAAAAGACCCAGGAGCTGGATGATACAAGCTTCGGGTTCAAATCCCCCGAGACCTGTAAAAAGATACCGATACCAGCTGACATACGGCTATACACATACATGACTCCCAGTACCTATCCTTCATTGTAATAATTGATTTTGGTCAAAGGCGGGTAGACTCAGGGAAACAGAGTACCTTCAATATTTCGAACCAGACCAACAATGCATGTAACGACCGCATAGCCGCAACACTTTCTGTTTTCTATTTCAAATGGGTGAAGACACCAAATCTATCGAGCTAGAATTAAAGGAGGGCAGCACGGAGGCCAGTAGGCTCCCACCCCGCTTTTAAACCTAGCCAGACTTTTAATTAACTTTTTGTGTGGTACCGATATTTTGATCATTTCTCTCAGTTCTACATAATACAAAACAATGAAAATCATGACAATCTCTTTATTTTGTAACCTGACTGGTGTGAGTTTGTAGTGCCTCTAAAGAGCACATCAATGAGTTAAAGGGGCTAGCAAAGTAATGGCACTCAGTGGTGTAACCACTGACTACTCGCTACCTACTCCCGTCACTGGGCACGCCACACCCCAAGGGACAATGAACAGGAGCAACGTAAAAACGTTCATGAGGACTGTCAATTGAAGTTCCAAGAGTCTCTGCTGAACTAAATGAGAACAGAGTCGCAGAGGATGTATTTTGTCGAGACACCCAGAACACGAGCATATAGGGAGCAGAATGTCGGGCAAAGCGCCAGCCGCAACTTATACCGAGGAGTGTCTGGGCTGAAGGGGCGGCCCGGACGGGAGAGGCTGGAACCACCAGCGGCGTGAGCCACACTTCATGACGATGTTCGTCGATCTAGAAACTCGTCGATTCATTATATGGCGTTTCGCGGAGTTTGACAAGATCGGGTTCGTGCCTGCACTGTTAACCCTCCTTGCGCCCAGTGTCTCCAGCTCACACCTGCACGAGCATGCTGTGATACCTTATTCCTTTACCGATGGCTAGGGAATGACACGGTAGATACAGGTCTGGGTATCCTTGAGACCCAGACCGCTACTCTTGTACGAGGCATCTGCCACCTAGATACGGTGCGACGGTCGAACTGTGGCGACAGATGATGCCCCCAAAGTCGAACAGTGCCTGATAGAAAATACCAGTAGCCAGGACTCACGACGCACTGCGCATGTTTCAGAGAACAGTCCATCCACGAACGCAGCGAGTATTGCACCCCACGCGATCAGGCTAAACTTGCCTGCAAGATGAGATCAATTTATTTCACCGCCGTCAACACCGCCTTCCATGCCGCCTCGGATACCACCTGGCCCGCGTCAATGTTTGGGCAATGTTTGGGAGAAAGATACTCGGCATGGCCTGGCCTATCGTTGACGATGCTTCACGTCAGAACACACAGCATCCGTACGCAGACGGGAAGCCGCGAGGAAGAGGACGAAACGAAGCGGTTATATAATAAACTCGCAAAAAGGATGTCGATGGCGATGGATGAACAAATCCCCAACTCCTCACATCACATCAAGACCAAACAATCAACGGAATCAACATCTTGCAAGCATCGAGCAGAGAGTTCGATATCAGTTAACCAAACAATCAAAATGGTCGTCTCACCGAGGGTCCAGATCAGCACGTCAATAACCATCCTCACTGGCCCAGAAAACATCCAGCCCTGGCTTCATAGCCTCGTCAGGCGCGCAAATCACTCCGGCTGCCATCACATCCTCTTTCCGTCTTCCTCTTCCGCCAGCCACTCATCATATTACAGTGACAATCGACACCTGCAGGGAATTGAGGAAAGGCTTCAGAAGGAGACGGCCGGACGGCTTGTTAGGGAAAGCGTACCCGGGCACATCTGGGCGTACATGCTCACGCTGGTGGTTCATCCTGACGAACTGTTTGCGGACCCGGCTCTTGCTGTCAAGATGGCGCGTGTAGCGGCGATGAGAGCACCTGACGCACCGATCACTGATCGGGACTGGTATCGCTTGAGATACGAGCTCAAGGGGGCGTGTCCAGATGATTATCCGTCGCGTGCTCATTACGAGCAGGGTCAGAAGTGGCTGGCCACCGTCATCAAGAGACATCGACTTGCGCAGGTTCAGACTTGAACGGCGGACATTGGTCAAATAATCTGATTCACTGGGCGTGTAGTGACGATCGCAAGCCTCGAGGATCTTATGAGGTGAATCTGGATTTGTATGGGGCTGGGAGTTCTGGAGTCAGCACAGGGATAGGTTTTTGTACACCATCTGGCGGATTTGCAATGTTTCGACATGCTCTCTTTCGGAAAATACACTTTTAATACTATGTCTAGCAATTATTCGATACGAGCCAACCTGCTTCTTGAAACCTCGATCCGGCACTGCACACCATAGGTCCTCCGAAAGCTCGCGCCACTTGCGAACAGCCTCTACTGATGCTGTCTTCCGTCGCCTCCACCGACTAGGTAGTTCAAACCATTGTGTAACAGCTGTGTACCTATTAGGACGCATCCGTCATAAAGTGGCTGGGCCTCTTCTAACTTCCAGATGTCACTTGTCATCAACCTATTCGCTAAACGGCCGCAGCGAGAATGGTAATAGCATTCGAAAGCTCTCTTCAAAACCATTCTTCCCGAGGCTCCGATCGGTGCTGCATTGACACATAGTATAATAAGATTCAAGTGATCGTTTCGCTTGATGATTGCTCAGAATATAGGTAGGGCTTATATATGTGCTTGACCACGGCAAAGTGATGCTTTTGTTTTGTACCTAGGCACAGCCAACCATGTCCCGCCTGGGGCTCGCCCAGGCTGGCTGTGCGTCTGACTTCCGCAGGCAAGATCAGCACTAAGTGAATTGAAGTCTTTTATAATACCCCCTTGAAGTCCTCCCGAGTGACAATCACCTCTATCCTTGCCAGGGTGTACTTGTCGACTTTCCGTTCCCTGCTCTGCATCGATTCTGCACCTACCCACAGCGGTACACGCCTGTCTTGTGGTAAATTAGGCTCTCTCATAAAGCACAAGCAGTCAATCAAATTGGCTTTGTAGCAACAAGGCATTCTAAAAAACGCCAGGAATGACCAGAGAAGGGACCTCTCTGGAATAAAGGCGCTTTCAACAGCTCATCCATGAGAAAGAGATTATCCTCCAACCTGAGACGACCATAAGATGGAATTGGGTCCGCAATCAAATGCAGAAGTCGATGGACAGCATCAAATTGGGCCGTAAAACTGATTCGCACTATAGGTTATATATATAGGTAATTCCTGGGCCTACTCCCAACCGCTCTTTCAACACGGACTGTTTGTATTCAGTTGTTGAGAACAGGTTCGATCAAAAGCTACAGGCGCTTGTGCTTATGAACTATAGCAGAAGAATCAAGCTCCAAGGTCACCGGAAGGGAGTGTGCGCTAATATTCTTCCTCGGGCCGTATACTTGTCGAGCCAACCTTGCGCCCTGGGTCGTGACAGACAAGTGACAGGTTGTAGAAAGACGACTGTGCACCGTCCTGGTACCCTTAAAGCCTATCATGGGATTTCTTAACCATCCTTAACATCCCTCGAAGCTCAAGCGGCGCCTAGAAGGAGGAATCCGGAGCCGGAGATCCTTGCCGCAAAAATGAACTCTGGGAAGCCAGGCGAAGTCGGACCTGTATTGCTCCACCTCTCAGCCGAACTTCCACTATGACTGTCGGGTGAAATTATCTAGAGATCTGCCCAGATAAAACAAAGTGTCTTGGATGATGTATTTGTGCAACGCCGCGCATCGCATGTAGCCCATGATGCCATCTACCCAGGTACACAGGCCGGGGATTTCTACGGCCTCGGCAGTGAGTCCATATCACTCTTTCATACCTATCATGTGGGAACTGATCATTGGAATTTTCTCCGGTCTACTCTCATTTCAACCCAAGCGAATCCAGGAACTTGAGGACAGAGTCTGGGCCGAAACAATCAGAAAGCAGTACACACCAATGCCCTCTCTCCCTTAGGCTTCTGCAGACCTTTGGTGACAGTCAAAAATTCAATTAAAGTCTTGCATCGAAACAACGGCCCCACCCTGGAAGCTGACACAGAAATTCAGATAGTCTCGTCAGCAAAATTTCATTTAAGGTTTTGAAACCGGAATTGCGAAACCAACAGCCACCCCCTCCTCCTAGGCTAGAATTTCAATAGCTGTGACAATACAGTTGAGAATATCGTTTTGTTCAGTAGAACTCAGTCCTGCCACCGTCTCCGACCTGACGCGCTGGGTCTGCCTTATTGCTGCCGCCCAGTTGGCGAGGGGCCAATGTTAATGGGTTCGTCCCAGCGACATGAATGCCAAAGGTATTGATGCTGTTCCAATGTGTGCATTCGATCCTATGATAACCTAATACAGTATAGAGACGGGGTGCCTGAGACATTAGAAACTAGAAGAGCAAAGCAACACATGCTCATCTTTGTGCCCACCAATGAGCCTTCGTGTTAAGATCCCCAGCCTTAGCCAAGCGCCCTCCAGCAAGTAGGCCGACTCTATTTTTAAGAATATTAAAACAGTTAAGGGCAATTACCATGCCCTCGGCCCGGAGTTGAGCAATAGTACTTGCAACTGTTATCCGAGTTCCGAGTGCTTAGGAGACAAACTATAGAGGCTTTGAAAGTATTTCATACTTCCCTATAAACTAACAAGGCATGCTATCATTATGTACATGAACAGTTGTTGGAATTCATATATGAAGCATCATATAACAGGAAACATGGCATTTGCAGCTTCTATTATGTAGTGGTCAGCATTGTTCGTCCTATAACTTACAACAACTGCTAAGACTCCGGATATAACCCGTTTATCCGTTTGACAATTACAAAGAAACCCTGTCAGTCATTGAAGGAAACCTACTAGGCAGACTTATTACTAAGACTGTGAATGGGACATACCGGGCAAGCCTCGAAAATTTCACTCATGGTGGCCTCCCACCTGCTAGCGGCCTCCCGATCTCCAACTACCATGTAGGTTGGTTCTACATCTCAGGTTGAGTCGTACATACAAAACCGGAGGTACCCGCTCTTTTGCAGTATCTCCTGTGAGTTTGCAAGTATTCCACGGATGCCGCATGCACATCACAGTTAGATAAATCGCATGCATATCCTTGCCGTGACAAGAGCCGTCACTGACCTTGCATGCAGAAATCGATGCTAATGGGGGGGAAAAAACGATAACTTGGAAGTCTTTAAAGATCAGCAGCCATATATCCGATCGAGATGAAGAGCTCCACTAAAGGTGGGTGGATATCGGTGTCCTGTGGCTGGGAGGCCGTCATGAGCGGTACATAGTATGTACATTGTCACGTCATTTCATTATACTGCAGTCAGTAAGTTTATAACTCTAGCATCTTATTCGACAAGACATTTTGGGGCTCTAGTCACCGACAGCTTTAGTGACCTATGGATGCCAACGTTTGCACAATCCAGAATTACACAAATTGGCCGCTGTCTTATCGACCTAGGTCTTTTGTTTTCACATCTCTCGGTTTTTTTTGAGGCCTCCCCTAACCCCGAAAAATAAACGAACAATATGTGGGTCTGACAATGCACACATTCGGGTCCTCGGCACTCGAATGTTTCCTACTACGTAGCACGATCCTTTGGGGTCTATGATCCACTTGCTCGACGGACTGCACCCCGGATCTGCTGCAAATCCCTGAAACCCACAGCGCCGGGCCCAAGTACCTACATGCAGATCATGTCTAACGTGGATCATCAGTACCCGGGACACATCAGTACCCGGGACACTTCCCACTTAAAACGCTATACCCGACTTTAGACCTATTTTTTTCTATAACTAGCAATACAAGTCTAATTAACTAAAGTACGAATTATTTTAGCTATTAAAGCTCTTAGATCCGACTTAAAACTAAGCCGTCGAGCCGCTATTAAGATCTATAATATCCCTCTCTTAATACTCTATACTAGAATAGCAGGCCGAACTCCCCTTACCGAACGATAACCTAGTATATAAATAATAACTATTATAGAAGAGGAGGTAATTATTTAGAGGGTATTAGAACTAGATTTGCAAGGGTTCTCGCCTCGGATCGAAGATATATAAGAAATAGCGAATAGTCTCCTTATAATATATACTACTTAATATATCGGGAAGCAATAGCCTTACTAGTTCGTCTAGCAATAAGAAGAACTCCGGA
>MUZH01003709.1:0-21048 GCA_003012965.1 Juglanconis oblonga
GGCCTTGCTTAGGCCTACGAAGGCACAGAGTCCAAGGTGAAATGGAATCAGGAGTTTGGGTTGCCTTTTTGTTTTTGTTTTTTTGTTTGAGTAGTTGAAAACCTTTGCGGCCGCGGGCCTTTAGGGTCCACCCCGAAGGGTGGAGGACCCGACTATGAAATGAATTTAGGATGGAGTTCGATGGTGCCTTTTCTCGGTTTCCGAAACCTGTGACATGGGCCACGATGTACCGTGGGGAAAGTTTTACCGTCCTGTGGATCTCCTCCTATGGGCTCGCCAACATCCCCCTCCTTCCCCTCCGATAACATCGTGCTGGATAACCCATATGAACGCCCTCGGTCTCCGTTGGGGCCCTGCGCGATAGCTGCTCAAGTCGAGATCCCACGTAGGTCCTACAGAGAAAAGACAGACACTAAGATTAATCGCAATGAGGCCCTACACGGGGTGACGAGGTGGTTCTGCCCTGCAGTGAGGTAGGTTGACGATGCCTAGCAACATATCAACTACAGTGCCAGCCCGATCGGACCGGCTTTTTAGCAAAAACAGTAGCCAATGCCCCGGCCAATGCATGGAGACCACGCTGCTCATCTGGGTCAGTCAAGGTCTCTGCGTGGAAAGGCAAACCGGGGCCAAAAGGCAGGAGAAAGCCGTCGAGATGTTGGGCTATCTGTCTGGGACAGTCAGATGCTTCTTCATAACAGATTCGTGGAGCGTAGTTCCCATGACGTCTCGTTAGAACAATATTACATGCTGAAGACCTTGCATAAATGCATATCTTATCATGTTCCGGGTCAGCCACATAAACGTCATTGCTGGGTTGTTCCATTCTACAACACCACCATAACAACAACCACACTCGTTATCCTTATCAACGCTGTCATAACATGGTGCCACGTCCAACATTCCCAAAAATATCGCCAACAAGATGACCGGCGGCGGTAACGGCGGAGGTAGCTCCTCACCTACGAAACCCACCCACCGACTCCTGCCCCCCCTCAAGACGTCCGCAGCACCAATCCCCCAAGATGGCGCCCTCACACCCAGACCACCACCGCCACAAGTTCACACCCCACCGCTCCTTCTGACCGTCCGCTTCTCCACCTCCCTCCCAGACCTCCTCCTCGACATCCCACAGCCGAACCGCACCACCATCGCGGCGCTGAAGCACCTGATCCGCTCGCGCCTCGAACAGCCCAACTCCCAGCGCCGCTTGCGCTTCATCCACGGCGGCAAGATCCTCGCGGACAAGGCCGCGCTCGGCTTCGTGCTGAAGGCCCCACCCCCACCGCCGCGAGACGACCAGGCCGACTCCAAGGGCAAGGGCAAGGGCAAGGGCAAGGGCAAGGGCGTGGAGGGACGGCCGGAGCAGAGCGCCCAGCGCGTCTACGTCAACTGCAGCATCGGCGACCTGCTCACGGACGCGGAGCTCGAGGAGGAGAAGCGCAAGGCCGAGGAGCCCGTGCCGGAGGAGGCGCGGACGGCGCCCACCTCGCCGCCGCCGTCGGGAGGAGGAGGAGGACGAGGACGACGAGCAGCAGGAGCAGCAGGAGGACGCGGCCCAGGCGGCGCAGGTGGTGATGGAGGGATGGGGCCAGAGGAGATGAGGGGCCCGCGCGGCTTCGACCGGCTGCTGGCGGCGGGGTTCACGACCGCGGAGGTGAACCAGCTGCGCCTGCAGTTCCGGTCGGTCCAGGAGGCCCGGCACACGGCGGACACGCTGCCGAGCCCGGACACGCTGCGCAGCATGGAGGACGTGTGGATGGACAACAACAACAACGCCGGGGTGGCGGGCATGGCCGGGGGCGGCGCGAACACCGAGGAGGGCGCGGCGGCGCTGGAGGGCGCGGCCGGCGTGGGCGAGGAGTTTGGGCTCGCGGGCGTGCTGGATCTGCTGCTCAAGGGCATGTTCATCGGGTTCGTGTGGCCGCTCGGCGCGATCGGGTGGCTGGTCCGAGACGAGGAGAAGATCCCCAAGCGCATGCGGGTGTTTGTGTACTTTGGGTTCGTACTGAGCTTGCTGATCGGGACGATACGGGTCATAGGGTAGGTTAGGTAGGTAGTAGGTAAGGCTGGACCCGGAGCCGAGGGGGCAGTAGCCGGGTCCTTGGCCGGGTTCGTGGCCAGGTTCGTGGTCGGTGCTGATGGGGGCGTGGTATCGCCACGGACGGTTCTGCATGCATGAGTTTTTTGGTGGTTTTTTTTTTCTTCGCGCCTTCTCTCGGAAGCGCAGCGAGACTTTTTTATGAATGAATGTTCACAACATGGGCATCATGCTCCTCCGCAGGCCTCCGCTCTCCGCGTCTCTCGGCCAAGCATCTCAGGACGACTACGACGGCCCGGTTCCAGTTCTTGACATGCCCGCCGTGGTCCCGCACCCACGTCTCCCGCCTCGCCCACCACGCCATCATCCTGTCCCTGCCCAGCGGCTCGAGCCCGAGCCGGAGCCGGAGCTCCGGGTAGAACTCGCAGCTCCCGTTGCCGAGGCATTTCTCCGCCGTCTGCGGCCCAATCACATGACGGCCCATGATCTCATCCAGATCCAGCAGCAGCCGCGCCGCCTCCGTGTTGCTTAGGTTCCACAGCACCTTGCCCAGCTGCGCGCACTGGCGAAGCTTGGTCGCGACCTGCGCCGCGCGGGTGTCGGGGTCCGCGGTGGTGGTGATGATCTTGTGCGTGGTTTGCAGCGAGAAAGGGGTGCGGACCCAGTGCTGGGGGTAGAAATTCGTTCTGTCGGGGGCGGCGGCGGCGGGGAGAGGCCCAGTTAGTCCCATCATCATCATCATGATTATCATCATCATCGTCATCACCAGGCTGTGGAGGAGTAAAGGATTGAGGTGAGGTGAGGTGAGGTGAGGTGAGGTGAGGTGAGGTGAGGTGAGGTGAGGTGAGAAGGTGCAGGCAGGGCATAATTACAGCGGCGTGAAGATGGCCTCGATCTCAGCCAAGGGTCGCGAGATCAGATGCGTGGCGTTGCGCGCGATGAGCCATGCCTGGAACGGCGACTTGGCCTCCAAGCTCGACATGGATTCTCGCCTCGACGACGAAGTCGACGACGAAGTCGACGAGCTGGTCGACGAGCTGGTCGCCGTCGAGACGCGACTCGAGTCCGCGTAGGATCCCATGCTCGGCACAACTAACTGGTTGGTGACCTCGGGGAATTTTTTATTTTTTTCCTTTCTTCTTTTTCGTTTTAGCCTTCCCCCTTCTTCTTTCATCTTCTCTTCCCTTCCATTTATTTTCTGACAGCCCAGGAGGCAGATCCGACACAGTGGGTACAGCTGATGCAACTCATGCTTTCGTGAGCAGCATGTTATTAGATAGGCAGAGAGGGAGTGTGACCTATGCAGCCTTTTCCGGAGAGGATGGATGCCCCGATTACTCATATTTACGGAGCGTACCGGCCGACGAGCACCTGGACGCTGCATGAGAGCATGCAGTGTTCATGTACGGCTAAAATCGCTCTCACCGCTTTGGCCCCGCACGCGTTCGCCATCCAGACTTTGGTGCCGACGACGCCATGAAGGGGGCGAGTCGCGACATGCTGGAGGTTGTGGAGGATCAAGAGAGGGCCACCGGCCGGCAAACGGGGGGGGGGGGAAAAAAGGAAGAAAATAAACAAAAANNATTACCAACCACACAAGGACCCCGGCCCCTGTCCTGTTGTGTCGTTGAAAGCCCGCTGTGCCAATGTTGCGGCGGTACATCTAAGGGATTATGGGGGTCCAAGGGATAAGCCGTTCCCCGAATGTTGCATTTTTTGGGGCTCTGACCAGCTTCTTCTTGAGGATTCCTCGGCACGACCCGCCTACCTACGAGTCGTGACAAAAAGGGGGGCCATGATGGATGGGTGGCTGTGGGAAGATACATGGTTGGTTGAACAACAGGCATGGGAGAAATGATCCATGGTCAGAGTCTTCGAATTTTCATCTCCATTTCTAAAGCCACAGTGTCGTTTTGCACCAGCGTGGAAGAAACGATCCGTGTGGGAGTGTAACGGGATGCCCCCAGGCAACATCCCAAATCAGCAAATTACATTTCGAACCTCCATCAGCTACCTACCGAGACATTTCTACGTGTGATGAAGTGTTTAAGCCCTGTATCAACGCCACCATGGTATTTTCCGTCCAATCCAACCTAAACGCCGCCAAAGTCTCATGTCCATACGTGGGCAACGGGAAAAGGAAGAAATACAACCCTGAACCGGCTGGCTAAGATGCGATGCGTGAACTAACTCATCGAGGGACGAGAACCGAAAGGCTCCACCATCACCTCGTCAATCCAAAACGAATCCAGGGTCAGAAACGGAGAAATCGGATGCCGTCTCTTTAGATGTAGAGGCTGTTGGTGGCAACGATGTCCCTCTTGATCATCTTGAGCGAGTCCTCGAATTTCTTGGTCAACTCCTCGCTACCCATGACCTTACCGGCCTGGGCCATCTGGCGGAGCAGCTCTTCGAGCCGGCGGAACAGGCGAATCAGAGATCCCTCATAAGCATTAGTCATTTTGCTGTGGATCAATGGTAGTTAGCATGGCTGTCACAATTGTGAAGATAGAGGGGGAAACAAGTGAAACATACCAAATCTCCACGAAAGGCCGTCCCTGCGCCCACGTATACACCGTCTCCATGAGCTGCCACTTCAAGCTCTGGACGTACTCGTCCTCGTTGACATCGAGCTTGCTCTCCTGGCTGACCTTGGCGATGATACGCGCCTGGGCCTGGACCTCGCGGAACGGCTTGGCGAGCATCTCCTTGAGCTCGGTGGTTTCGACCCTCTCGTCGAAGATAAACACGCTCAGCACGGCGGCGCAGACCTCGGGCGACAGCTCGTTGAAGTAGCCATTGAACAGCAGCTCGCTGAGAAGAAGCTCGTGGCCTTCGGTCGAACTGATCTCGCAGGCCACTCGCGCCTTCATCTGAACCACTTCCGCCTCGTTGATGAAGCCCAACCGGCGCAGGACGCGCTTGCGGGACTTGAGCTCGTCCAGCTGCGAGATGCTGTGCGCCTTGGCGATGGCCTTCTTCTTCTCCTTGATCTTGTCGTTGAGGGTGATCTTCTTTGAGTACTGCTCCCACAGCTCCGGTAAACGCGAGGAGCCGTGGAGAGGGTTGGACAGCAGGCGCGACTCGAGCACCTCGATCTTGCGCATGAGCTTCTTGAAGGAGTCGTCGGTGATTCCCATGTTCTCGATGGGGTCCAGGATGGGGATGCCATCGGGGAACCGGCGTTTGGCCTCCTCCAGGTTCTTGCCGCAGGTGCCCTTCTCTTGCTCCGTCTTCATCTCTCCCTTGACGAACAGCCGGAGCTGACTGAAGGCTTTGACGCAGTTCAGCAGCACGGGCACGACCTCGTATCGACAATACTTGGATCGGCTCTCTACGAATGGTCGGACACCAGGGGGCATGACACCCTTGACGGGCTGGGCGCGTGTGACTTCGTCACTGTTTCCGTCCAGTCGCAGCAGGACATCGATGAAGATGGACTCTTGAGGAGAGTGTGCTGGCTCGCCAACCTTGGGCGATCGGCGGTGGACAAAGTTGATGATAACACCCCAGTCAAAGTCCTCGCCGCTGGGAGTCTTAATCTGCACGAGGCGACCGGGTTGCAAGAACTCGGTGCAGTAGTTGGGGTGTTGTATCACGGAGACCATGTCCTTGGTGTAATCCTCGAGCTGGTTTCGAAGATTGTAGTACTCCTTGACAGTGCTCTCGTCAGGGATGACCATGTTGTCCTTCTCCTGTTGCAGCGTGATCAGCTCCCTCTCCAGAGCAGGCACACTCGCGTTGTTCTGGAACTGGTAGAAGCATCGCTCGAGCATGAACTCGGGAGAGATGGTCTCAATACGCTGAAGATTCAGGACCATGTTGTAACCCAGGTAGAAAGCCGAGTTCAGCTTATCCTGTTGGCCAGCCACCATCTCCCTTGCAACCTCCGGCTCTAGCTTGTCGTCGATCATCATGATCACAATACCACGGTCATCGAGACCACGACGACCAGCGCGACCGGACATTTGGATGTACTCGCCGACAGTCAAGGGGCGTTGTTTAGTTCCATCGAACTTGGTAACTCCTGAGAAGACAACAGTTCGGGCCGGCATGTTCAATCCAATGGAGAAAGTCTCGGTCGCAAACAGGGCCTTAATCAAACCCTCCTGGAAGAGGATCTCAATGGTTTCCTTCAAGATAGGAAGAAGTCCAGAGTGATGCACGCCGATACCTCTCTCCAGCAAGGGGAGAATATGGGTCAGTTGTGGAAGAGTGCGGTCCTCCTCCGAGAGGGTAGAAATGGCGTTTTCGAACACGGTCTTCACCATGGCCTTCTCAGATGCGCTGTTGAAGGTCATATGAGAGATGTTAAGTGCCATGGCCTCGCAGTCTCTCTTGCTGAAGTTGAACACGATGACGGGGTGAAAAGATCTCTTCATAATCATCTTGATGATCTTAGAGATGTCGGACTGGGAGTCGGCGGCTCCACCCTTGTTTGTCTTTTTGTTTTTGCCCCGTCCCTTCTGAGCAGCCAACGGATCACTGGGGTCCGCTCCCTTCTTCGCCTCAATCAGAGCCATAGACTGCGCAAAGTTATCCTCTCTGAAATTACCCTTCTCGTCCACGATGAGGAAGATACCATCACCGCCAGCAGGGAAGAAGTAGTTTTGGAGAGGGGTCGGTCGAAAGTCGGTGTACACAACATGGCATGCCTGGCGATGAATTTTGGCGATCCACTCGGCAAACTGAAAGGCGTTGGGGATAGTGGCGGACAGGAAGACGTAGCGGACCTTGTCCGGTAGCAGAATGATTGTCTCCTCCCAGACCACACCACGGGTCTTGTCCCGTAGATAGTGCACCTCATCGAAGACAACCCAGGCCACCTCTCGCATGATCTCAGAGCCACGGTACAGCATGGATCGCAGGATCTCCGTGGTCATGACCAGACAACTGGCAGTAGGATTTATAGTAACATCTCCGGTCATCAGGCCCACATCGCCAAAGTCGGCCAGGAAATCTCGATACTTTTGGTTGGACAGTGCCTTGATGGGACTGGTGTAGATCACCCGCTGGTTTCTCTTGAGACACTGCGCAATAGCATACTCTGCAACAACCGTCTTTCCCGCACTCGTGTGCGCCGACACCAGGACAGACTCGTCTCGCTCAATCGAGGCAACAGACAGGCTCTGGAAGGGGTCGAGTTTGAACTTGTAAGTGCGCGCGGGCTCGGCGGGGGGCTTGTGGTTCGACAGGGGGACGTATTCGTAGTCCAGATCGGGAGGCAGGGCAACCTGGTGCTGGATGTTGTGTGCGAGGGTGAGGGAGCCAAGCTCTTTAGAGGGCACAAAGCCTGCGGCGGCATTGATCTCTCTGGACTCGGCGGTGGTAAAGTTATCCGTCATAACAGGGTCGGCCTCGGCTTGCTTCTTTCTCCGCTTCGAGTCCTGGAGACTGGAGGCGTTGTTCTGTTCAGGATCCTCGTCATCGTCATTCGAGGGCTCGTCACCGTCGGCCATCTCGACGTCGGCTTCCGAAATGCCATTCTTCATATGCCCATCTGCCTTTCGCTTCTTGCTCTTGTCTTTCTTGTCTCTCTTCTCCTCCTTGGACTTTCTTGACGACCTCGACTTCGAAGCGGAGGAAGTAGTAACAGCATCGACGAGGTCGGAGGGTTCGGCGGCAGCGACAGGCGCACCGTTGGGCTGCTCGTCGAAGACGTCGAAGAGCTCATCCATGGTGATGGCTCGAGGACGGGTGAGGTTGGGAAAATGTGGAATGATCGGGAGATGAATGTGATGTGGGCTCGTGATGGTGTAGGAACAATCGCAGCGGTCGATGCGATGACAACTGAAAAGGATTGGGACCGTCACAAGATCCAAAAGTGGTGCGGTGAGGTCGTTTGGTTTGAGGTTGCGAGGTTGGGATCTCGATCGCGAAAGCTGCAGACTTCTTTTTTGCGATACGGAACCGATAAGGCATCCCTACTGCCCTGCTTTGCGGCCAGACCCCTGTGCACCCTAACCCTTGAAGACTTTGGGGGACCGGTCGATTTGCAGTCAATGGGACAGCCGTGAATTCCCGGCTGAAAATAGCCGCAGCCTTCAACGTCCCTGAACGTCGTACCATTTGGACATTGGCCGTGAACTCATCCCTCCCGCGTCAACGTCACAGCTTCACAACCACTCCACTCACCACATCAGCCGCGCAAAACACATCCACAGTACGATCCGCCTCTCCAGGTAGTTCCAATCGACAGCCTCCAAGCTAATTGACCTGCCCCTCCAGATGTTCTCCCGCGCCGCCGTCCGCGCGACTACCCAGGTCGCTGGCCGTCGAGGTTTCCACGCCACCCGCTCTCAGATGTCCTCGCCCTACCACTACCCCGAGGGCCCTTACAGCAACATCCCCTTCAACCCCAAGGCCAAGGGCTTCCCGGTTCTCTTCTGGGGCTACTGTACCCTTGGCTTTGCCGCGCCCTTCCTGATTGCTGGTGCGTCATACAAGCCTTTCGAGATAACGAGTCCTGGGAGGCTAACACTCTCTGTCTCTAGGTTGGCAAACATTGAAGCCCAAGGCATAAGCTTCGAATCAATCCGGTCTGGTGGTTATGTTGGGCTTGTATATCACGATATGACGGGGCACGAAATGGGCGAGCGAGGAGAGGCTTCTGGGTGGATAGATTCGACAATAGACATCCTCAGCAATTCGAGTTTTCTTGACTCCGGAGACTTCTTACTTATCGGGTTTGGTCCCGCAAGCTTTTCTTCTGGCTGTTTGGACATGTTCGTGCCCCACGGGCAGTATCCCGTAAGGCGACAGACGAAGACGCATGGCCTGAAAGAATGAGATGCGGCGTCATTGTGGTCTTGGGAGTGACTTCCAGGACTGTTCTTGGGTATATTAGTGGTGCCTTATGATCAGTTGTGTTTTGCCAAAATGGTCCGGGTGGAATCACTTTCAGAGCACACAGTCTGTCCTGGAGGACCCAGCCCACGCCGCCTGCTGTGGTATGGGCTGGGAAAACAGACGTGACGCCTCTAAGAAGGTGAATTTCGGAATTTAGCTAACACTGTTTCGCAGCCCGTCTCCTTTGTACTGCAGCCACTTTTCAGTCCATTGGTAGTGAGGTACGCAGGATCCCAATCCTCTTCAAGACCACTCACCATAAGTCAGATAGGCCGTGAAGCGGCCGGGACGTTTCCGAGCTGGCCGTGCCATCATTTCCAGAGTCCCCGAGAATCAAATTTGCCAGCTCAGAGCAAACGCTCGGTCAATATATACTACTAAGATCTGTGATTGACTCTTGAGCGAAAATCAGTCACCACTGTATACCCAACGTCGGTCGACTCCGGATGATAAGCAATCCGTCTAGTTCACCCACGCGCGCAAGTCCCACGGTCGTCTTGAACGTTTCGTTCACTGGTATCTCTCCAGAGGAGACCTTAGTGTGCTCTTGGAGCGAGCCGTGGATCTTTCGATGGCGATGGTGTGAGAGCCGCCACCGGAACTCACTTTGATATATCCGGACCAGACTACGCGGGGATTTCGCCTCGAAGGAAGAGCCCCCAACACGAGCTTGAAAGGGCCCGTCGTCGTTCCCGCTGCCGTCATCCGCGCCGCTGTCTGCCTCCTTGACGAGATCATCACCCGTGGGCCCCGCAGCGTCGGAATCGTCATCCAAATCGTGCTCACGACGCTGAATGAGACATCTCCTACACCCAACGCGGGACACTCCAGGCGGAGACCAAATACTCCTCAAAAAAGGAATGGTTGAACTGGTCAACATACGGCCGAAAGATCTGATTCGTGAGCTGATAAGAGCAGGACTCCCGTATCCGACCCCTATTGTAGGTATTTTCACGGTGCTGTGCTCGTCCTTGTGTCTAGATGGCACGGCACACGCCGTGTCCTAGTCCAGAGCGTGCCGTACCTTCTCGACGGCACCGGACTCTTGCACTCACTGAGGAGGGCAGTAACTACAGGCTTCCGATTCCTAGTTCGCGATCATTCCAGCTCATCGACCTCAATGTAATAAGACAGGCGCGGCCCTGCAGAAGACGACGATGGAGTGATTTGGACATGTGTATTTAAGACAAGTGGTATCTTATATATGCGCCTAGCGCCCCTGCCATTCATCTGCCCCACCCGCCGCGCCTCCAATTTGTCTCCCCAAACATGCCCGTGTCCCTATAGTGGCGCTGTTTCTTCTCGGGATCTAACAGATCCACCAGGAACTCCTCAAAATGCACAATATCCCTCGGCTTAAAGTCCATCTCGCAGCGCGGCTTGAGCTCTGTCCACACCTCCCACACCCTCTCCGGGGTGTCACATTTCCGGAAAGCCCGCAGGATCCATCTGGCCATCCAGGCGTCCACATACAGCCCGTTCGCGTTCTCCGCGAGTGCAACCCGGAAGGCATCAAACACGGTGCCCAGCCGCTCCAGGCTCCATTGCTGGCCGGGCCCGCCGTGGATGGCGAAGCCTTTGAACAGCGCGAGGAAGACGGCTCCGTGTAGCGGGATCTGGAACCACTTCATATCTTCGAGGAAGAGTGCGACCTTGTCAAGTGCCGACATGCGCACCGCGTAGTGGTTTAGTAGGATGCGATAGGTCTGAATGTCGGGAACGATGGGCGACTGCTTCTGGAAGTGTCTACGCAGCGCTCCGCCGTCGCCGTCGCCACCAGTCTCGCCCTCGTCTTTGCTCTCGTCCTTATCCTGGCCCTTAGAGTTACTCTCAAAGTTGGCCTCGGAATCAACCTGTGGTCGTTCCCTGGAGCGGCGCTCGGATGCAGAGACCTTAGAGACCTTGACGAACATCATCAGCAATTTTGTGATCGCTCTGTCATCCATGTAGTTGCGGTAAGGCATTGTCGGCGCGCGCTCATGCGCGGCCTTCATCCGCTCGTAGACACGCTCCGCGGCATACTCCTCGCCACACCGGAGGAACCCCGCGATAACGCAGTTCAGCACGGTGGAGTCGATCATCTCGCCGGCCTCGACCATCTCCTTATACGCGGCGCGAATTCCGTCGCTATCCATCTTCAGTCCGAAGAAGTGGATCAGCGACACGTGGTGGTAGCGGTTCCAGGGCAGATTTCGCTCCTCCATCTCCTTGTAGAGCCTCTCGGCAAGGACGAAGTTGCCGGCCTTGGAGGCGACGTCAAACAGGATGTTGAAGGTCACCGCATTGCCCTGGATGCCCGCGTCGGTCTCCATCTGTTTCCAGATCCGCATGGCGGCTGTTGTTTCCTTTTCACTAACATGACCAACCCACCGGGAGGCGAAGGACAACGCTGCGTTCCACTCTGGCCGTGTGAGGCGGAGACCGGCTCGCTGAATGTCTGCGACAACCGCGAAGTAGCGCAACATGGACGTCCTGGCCTTGTCCTCCCGACCAAGGACCATCAAGAGTTTGTGGCGGATCTTCGCATGGAGGTATGGTATCCGAGGCTCGGGCAGTGCCTCGTAGAGGTTGTAGATTTCGTCGATATCCGTCTTATAAGGGTTGCTCAGCCGGCGATGGATGGCGCGCCAGAGTTTGGCCACTATACGCTGAATGGGGTCGTCTCCGCCCCGGACTTCGGAAAAGTCTGGAAATTTCTTGTCATCCTCGAGTTCCGAGACCGTCACCTCGGGTCCGTCAGCGGCCGCGTAGCCTCGCATGTAGGGATCCCTTTGAAAGGTAAGGTAGTCGTCGACCGTGCCTGTCTGGACCTGGTCAACGAGAGACAGCATCTCTTGCTTGTTCTGGAACAGGCCCTCCGGATGTGCGGTGTCTTTCTTCACGCCCCCATTTGGTTCATCCGCATGTTCAGCCTCAGAGTGACTCCATCGTTTCGCAATCAGGGTAGTCAAGAACTTGGCTGAGCCCTCGCTGGCCGTCAACGTGTACGGTACTGCCTTGATCAGGGCCGGTGGCGGAACCCAGAGGGTGAAGAAGTCATGCTCGGCGTGTCGGTGTCTCGACGACGTGCTTCGACAATTGACGTCTTGTTGGCGAACAAGACGCCTCCTCGACCGCGATTGGCCTGCGCCCACCGTCCTCGGGTCACCTCCGGTGCTGGCATTCGACCACAGGGCCCGCCGGGGGGAGAGAATCGCGCCGCATAAGGACCCTTCAATTCGACTGGAGATTTTCATGAGCTGTCCCACATTGTGGCTCTGTCACCGCCGTGCCGTCTTTCTTTGCAAACGAGCGTGGCGGCGGAATCTGTAGAAGCAATTGCGGTCGTGTCTGTGTGCGCGTGTCACTGAGTGAACTTTTGAAGCTGCAAAATGCAAGCTCTGCTGCTAGTCGCGCTGAATTCTTGCAAGCTTGCAGGGTTATCGCGCCTGCTACCATGGCAAAGCTCCTTGCTTGCGGGGGTGCGGATAAGCCCGCCGCCGCCGACTACCAAATTTTGGATCCTCTCGTCTGACCACAACTCTCCATCAAGCAAATCACTTGCGGCGACGAGCTTTCCTGCGGCGACGACCGGTCTTGACGACCATCAGATACCTCGTCACCGATTATTAACCCCCCCCCCCAAAAAATCTGAACTGACAATTCGGGCCACGCCCACTTCCCGCCCAAAATGGGCCGCTCCCTCCGCTCCACGCGCGTCTACCAAACGGTCAAGACCTCCCTCTCGATCCCCCGCGGCGGCCACGACATCAGCGAGATACCGCCCGTCTGGCTGAAAGTGATCGAGCGGTACCCACCTGCCGAGATCCTCACACGCCCGAAGCCCATACCCCACCGCGATCCGAACCCGCGGCAGCGCAAGCCGAGAAACATCTTCAGACCACAGCAGATCACGTTTCCGGAAGATGAGCTGCGGAGGACCTTCTTCAAGGATCACCCGTGGGAGTTGGCGAGGCCGCGGATGATCGTGGAGTTGGACGGAAAAGATGGGAGATATGTGGACTGGAGCCGCGGGCTGAGGCAGCCTGGGTGGCAGGTTTCGGGAGAGTCGTGAGTGCTTACCTGTTTTTCCGCCCGAGCACGCGAGACTTGAGCCATGATGAGGTGCTGATGATTTTTGTGTATTACAGGGTCGTCCAGCGGCAACTGTGGCTCATGGAGAACGGCCTGCCGCAGTACGTCCAGAACGAAGCAACTGGTGACATGGAGGTGATCCACACGCCCTTGACCAAGGAGCAAGCCTACGACCTGGTTCGTAAGGAGTTTTACGCGATACGGCGGCAGGAGGAAATCGAGCGGCGGATCACGGTGGAGGAGGCGCGCATGGTCGGCGCGTACTTTGGCAAGAGCAGGTTGGAGGTCAGCATGGAGCTGGAGAACAAGACATACGACGAATGGAAGAAGTGGGCCGAGAGCCAGAACGCCAAGGTCCTGGCCGAGAGGGAGTCGGCGTATGCCAGTTTTGGCGATGACGATAAGGTGCCGGATTTGCCACTGGATGCGGAAGAAGAGGTATTATAGAGGGGAGGAAGGAACGGGAAAACATCATGTTTTGGTTCTATGTGAGGCAGCGGATCGCTGCTTCTGTGAATACATGGTGCATGTGCATTTGGATGCGCAGGAGGGGGGGGGGGGAACGAGAGAAAGATTCTCAAGTTTCCTGAGGCGACGTCCGAGCCCACACCTGATTGCTGACCTGTTTGGCCCACTCCATTCGCTTCTCTGCATCATATCCCTCCTCGGATGCAGAATGTCCCAACTCAGCCCACCGCTGGTTGACGTTGCCGATGCAGGGCTTCTTGACAGCCTTAGCCAGGTCTTCAGATTGGACCACAAACCGGTCAGCGATCATAGTCCAGTAGAACAGTTTGCCAGTGAGACCCAGGCTGTGGGTCCTGGCCCAAGTCTCGACGAACACGACCTTAAGTCGTCCCTGGGGGGCCAGGCAGAGAACTTTGAGGATGAAGGCCACAAGGCCAACGATGAATCCGGTGCCGGGACCGTTGGTGACGATGACATGGGGGGATCTGAACTGTTCCGCAACAGGCTGGTCAGCTCGGCTTGGGGGAATGGTGACCAGCGCGGCGACGATCTCGAGGGCAGACTTTAGGGAGGTGATGACCGAAGACGGGTAAGACTGGTGGACCGAACGGGCTCGGGTGACCATGACCGTATCCGAGGTCCCAGCTGTGCCATCTGGACAGTTTTCTTGTATCATCATCTCAAGGGACGCGTTCTGGTTGGGTGAGTGTCTGTCTCCCTCGGTGATGATGTAGCGACGGTGGGTGTTCTTGTTGGGCTTGTGGCTCAACTTGATCAGAGCCATCATCTCGGTAGTGTGGCCACCAGAGCCCAGTACGTAGAGATAGGAGACAGCTGGCAGCCTGGAGAGGTCAGGTATGGTACCGCTCTGAATGTCGGCCTTCTTGTACTTGAGGATGGTGTAGATCGATGAACCCTATAGCCAGAAGTTAGTTTATGTTCAGATTCCAGGCATATATATGAGTCTGGAGATGCCTCTTTCTTGGCTTGTAAGGCAGACTTACCAGAATCAATGATGCCGTGGACAGGATTGTGGTTAAAGCTGTGTCTGCTGCATGCATGTCGAAGTAGAGGGAGCACAGGGCTATGGGGATAACCGACTTGTATGCCAACTTTACGATTCGCAACAGGATGAAGATGGCAGACTGCCTCATGCTGACAGAAACTACAGACAGCTCTGGGACCGAGTTGTATTCTGTGTGGGCATTTTCGGTCAGGTTGTTAAGTTGAATCTGGCGATTCAGATGCTCTACAACCTGAGCAACCTCTGGATCTTTGGGGTTTCGAGGTGTCATGGAGGCCGGGCTCGTTGGAAATGTGGGAGAGTTCAGGCCCGCACAATCAACAGTGTTGTTGACTGGTGCCTCAGAATCCTGTGTGGTCTGGGCTGCAGAAGCATTCAAGTCACCATCTGTGGTAGAATTGGAGACGGTGTTGACTGGGGTTGGAGGGCCATTATGGATGCTGCTGACTGCGTCCTTGGGCTCTTGAATAACTTGAATGGTCGAAACATCTGGGCTGACATCTCCAGTAGAACTGACGGTGGGTTTGACAGTGGTCTCAACTTCCTGGGTGAATTGGACCACAGAAGTATCCAGACTGCCATTCTGCTCACCGACGGAGCTATGAAAGGAGTGGAAAGCTGGGAGAGATGCCATGGTCGGATTGATGGGCAGAGCAGAGATTGATGGCAATTCGTGATGGTATGCTCTTTCTATCGTCGTGGGGAAAAAGAGAGTGGTTGTGATGAACTGCTCAAGTGTCAGTTTCACGCACGCTGTTGAAGATGTCTGGATTACAATTCACATGGCCTCTTTCGACACGTCTTGCCAACTTGGACCCTCTCAAATCCCCTGGTAACCAAGAAAAATGGATGATTGCACCACGTCACCGGTTGCCATCTCACAGAGTCTCAGTGGCTGGTGTCTGGCGATCAGAGGAGTGTGCATGACCTGAAAGTTGCAAGGTAAAGAAAGGGTGGCATCGATCCAAGTCATCAAGATGAGCCTGATAGACAACGAGCTTGAGAATTGCAGGGGTAGCAAGGGTCGGCGGGGTACATAGGTACTTCCCCACGCTGCGTTCAGCCTTACGGCAGCCACCCGATCAGCCGATCCTACTAGTGCCATTTGTCCTCGACCCCAACTCCAAATTTCCAGATGCCCCGACACATGCAAACTCTCCAATGCAACTTTGGAATGCCATCGCATCACGACTCGAATTTCTCTTGGTCTCTGCCTGCCGGCCAAGACAATAACCAGACCTTTCAAGTCAACAAACTATTTCTTGTGTCTCTTGCAACCCACAAACTCAAATCTCGAGAGCCTGTACTCGAGAGACAACCTTGAATCAATCAATCCCTTCAACTCTGACAGACGCAAATGCATCATCCTTCGCAATGGCGCCTCGATCCAAGCTTGGAAAGCTCCTGACCTGCTTCTATTGTGGTCGCCGGTCTACCACCCGCTTCGATGGGCATATTCAGCACTTCGACTGTCCAAAGTGCAATGCCACAAACTATCTTGACGCCGTGAGTCGCGTCGCGTTGACATGCGTCTCCCAATCAGATGCACGAAACTAACATCAGACCACAGCGCGGCGACATCACCGATCCTCCCGTCGCCACCACGGCCACCCCCGAGGCTCCTACGTACGCGCGCCGGAGTCCCAGTCCTCCTCCTCCCACCGAGCAGGTGTTCTGTCGAAAATGCACCACCAACCAACATCTCGTCATCTCCTCGCTGGCTCAGTACCTCCCCGACGACCCCGACGATCCCGAGTACGACGAGCGAGAGCGCGGCTACTACCGATTCCGCCGTAACCTCGAGAAGCGCTATCCTCAGTGCTGCGCCGACTGCGAGCCCAAGGTTCGCGTTCAGCTCGAGAAGGCGAACTACACCGCAAAGACCGACTGGCTGCGCCGCCAGCTCGACTACAGCACACAGACCCGTGTCCTCCTGACCAAGACTGGTGTCAACTACTTCCAGTCTGCTGGCAAGTGGATGTGGACTGCATCTTTCTTCCTTCAGCTGCTCTGGCACATGCTGCTCATTCAGCAGGCCGTTATCGCTTCACCAGCTGAGATCGGCGAGAAGTCGTGGGCCATCTTCGCCGCCCGCGTTCTCGACCTCTTCGTCACCCGCCTTCCGACGCCTGAGCGCATTGTGTACTGGAGCTTCTGGCTCACCGTCCTCAGTTTCTGGTGGAATCCTAAGTGGGTTGAGTCCTGGCGCGGCTTCGTGAGACACCTGAGCGGATTCAAGACCTACTACACCTACCAAGCTATGATCCTGGTCCTCAAGCTTCCCAGCTACCTCAACATCTCTGTAATGTCTACACCCCGAGCGAAGCGAGTCACCGTCCAAGTCATTGCACACGGATCCATGGCGCTCGTCATGTACTTTCTGTACAAGACCGCCCGCAAATCTATTCGAACGGACAATACGAAGCTATGGCTACCAAGACCTGGCAGCATTCTCGCCAAACCATCTGCGCAGCCACCTGGCGCGCCACCCGAGGCCGGAGAAAGCGGCGAACAGACCATGGCAGACCAACACCAAACACGCGCCCAGACGCGCGCCCAGACACGCGCTCGTCAGCAGCCGCTCCACTACGACGCGGAGATGGACTGGGCGCCCACCGGCTCGCAGCACCGCGCGTTTGCCACCTACCAACCAGGCCAACCGCATCAGAAGCGCGGGTTCAACGAGACGCCCACCAACGACCGCGCCGGCGTGTTCTGGGCAAAGATCCCGCCCGCGCCCACCACCCCTGCGCAGCGCGTCTTCAATCCGCCCAACCGGCCGGTGATCCGCACCAGCCCCGCGGCACAGGTGAACCCGCTCAAGTTCCGGGGGAGCAGCGACGGGCTGATGTTTAGGCAGCCTCAGGAGCCGGCGGCGGCGGCGGCGGCCCCGCCGCCGAGCACCGTATTCGCCCCGCCGTCTTTCCTCCCGTCCCCGCCGCGCGACGAGCGCGACTCGCTGGCTGAGGCGTTTAAGCGAAGCTTCAGCATCTCGGACGGCGGCGGGCGCGGGGCACAGAGGCGTGGCGAGCAGGGCCAGGATCTGACCTCGAAGCTCAAATATCTGTTGCTTGGACTCTGCCTCGCCGTGGTTGGGAATGTGGCTTACCAATATTTTTTCTAGACCGTTTTCCCCCGGCAATTACATATGTTGAGGACTCCGTCACGATGATTTCACCCAACAAGAGAAGGGTGCGTAGAAGAGGAAGGAGCATAGATGTTGATGTCCGGCACCCCACAGAAGAGAGTGGGATTATCTCATGGGAAGGTTGTTACAGTACATGGTCTAGCGCTGCGGCGTTTTGGTTATTTTTCCCCCCTGGTTAACACAAAAGGGAAGGGGCGTTGGCTAGGAGAGTTGGGGTGGCTGCATATCAACCAGCTTTTGTGTTTAATTTGTTTTTCAATGAGGTACGAAATGATACCCTAATACAATCGATTGTTCATAGAACGAGCATATGGTCTGAACTGCATGTGATGTATTGGTCTGTCTATAGTGCTGCCCACCAAATTTTGTTTTGTTTTGGTACAGAGGCTCTTAAAAGAAAGGTACAAATCCGAGAATCACAAGTGCCGCCAGATCGTGACAACGATCATCCCTTCTCCAAACGCCAGGAGGACGTCTCAGCTCTTGATAGCCTCCGTGAATACCGTGTCTATATCCTAAGGACAGACGCCGACCTGCTATAAGCAAGGTATTGTGAAAGAAAGAAAAAAACCTGAAAGACACCATGTTGACAAGAACCCTGCATTCCGCGGACCAGACTACCACAGTTCTTGTCAATAGACCCAGGGTTGAGCAGATGCCTTATTCCTCTCTGAGGAAGGCTGAACACCGGGTGAAAACCTGTGGATCAACTGTGTCCGACCCGAGGGATGCAGCTAGAGACCCAGGGCAGGATCACCCTGGTCCATAAGGCTCTGGATGGAGAAGTACATGAGGATGACCAGGACTGCTGCAGCGGCGAGACGAATACGGTGTGCACGACTCAGAGGCTGAGGGCGAACGGCTAGGGGCAGTGCCTCGACGAGAGGAACGAAGCCCATGTGTGCAATGTCGGCAAGCTGGAACTTGCTGATGTACTCTACATCGCCGTCGCGGATCTTAGGAGCAGCATAGGCCTTGTACTCGTCGAGAATGCGTTCAGTGTTCCACTGCTGGATCAAGCGGGTGATTGCGACAACACAGCCCGTGCGATGCTATTATCAAGTTAGCCAAATGGGAAATCAGCACGAAAGCAAGCGGTCAGGAGACGTACCTTTCCCTGGTTGCAGTGGATCAAGACTGGGTGATTTCGCTTGTCATGGATCACCTCAAGGATGGATGCCATGGTCTCGACAGGAATAGTCTGCTTCTTGGTGCCCTCCATGGTGATGTGACGGTGTTGGATATCGTTGGCTCGCATGAAGGGAACAAATGTCTCGGGGATCTCCTTGTCCACCAGGGTGCTGATTGCTTGTTAGTCTTGGGTCCCATCGTCGTGATAAAATTGAATGGGTGACTTACATAATGGTCTTCAGACCGAGCTTCTGAAGAAAGGGGTAGTCTGCCTCTTGGGGATAGCTACTTCGGTAGACGCCAGGGACAACAGTGCCAAAGTTGACAGGTTGACCAGGAATTTTGGCTTCCTCAACAGACTCCTTAGACCAGCCGCTCTCCGTGCGCAGTGAGGAAATAGAGGTGGCAGACTTGAGGGAAGACTGGCTGCTGGAGCCGCCACGGCGCATCTCGACGCTCTGGGGCAGCTTGCTGTTCTCATACTCAGCAATGCTGTAGTAGGACTTGCGCTGCTGGAGCCCCTTACGGCCCAAGGCAGACTGCTTGTCCTCGATGTGATCCATGATTCTGATCTTGTTGGGTTTGGTGACTGAAATGATGGACCAGTTCCACTCCTTCTCTTGCAGGGTCTGCAACCATACAATCTGTACCGCCAATAACCCGTATCCCACAACCAGTTTTGCCAGGAAGTGAACCAAGACAAAGTTCATGCTCCGGACAACAAATTGGTCACTTCCAGAAATCAGTAGGAACTGGTGTCCTGTGGAGATGGACTTGAGAGGTGTTGAGAAGGTTGGTTTTGGGGCCAACGGCGTAATCGAGGTTTCGTGGGAGGGTGGGGGTGGTAGAAATGCCACGTGGGATGTGTAGACAAGGTTCTGAAGGGTTGAGGCTGGAGGATCCAGTGCGAGTTCAAGCTCAAGCTGTGGGCGAACAGAACGTTTGTAAGGTTGTAAGGTACCGTACAGATCGGGTCAAAGCGTGGGGGACCAGTGGTTGCTAGTGTTGAGGAAGCTTCAGGAGTTGTCGGAGCTAGTTGCTCCAAGAGGCCCGGAGGGCTCTGGATCAAAGAGCAATGGAATTACAAGACTGCTGATGCATAAGGTCCATCTTGGTGGGTTGTTGGGTGGTCAATGGACTGTGTTGTCAGGAGGAAGCTTCGCAGCGGGGTTGGGTTGCTTGGACGCGCCGAGTGCAGGCAGTCAAGTCGGCTGAGCCAGCAGTGGGGTTGTTCTGAGATGGAAGCAGAAGCTGGAAGGGTGTGCAGTAGATGAATATGATCAGAATCGGAGGCGCGTGTGGTTGTCAGAGAGAAGACAAAAGAGTTGTGACGGGCAGGAGGTGAGGTTGGATTGTGTTGTGCGGTATTGTGTTATGTTGTGTTGGAAGTGGTGTGGTGTGGGTTGTGGATGTAAGGGACCAGGTACGTCGCGGCTGATGGAGAGGAAAAACAGGGCGAGAGAAAGGAGAAATTGGCCTGGGCAGCTGGAGATTTATTCGACGTGACCCACATGCTACCAGATGTTGGTGGGGCTAACCTGGTACCTACCTGCTTAGTATGTGGGGAAGAGGGATCATGGATGCGGCACTGAGGTCACTGTTTCACTTGTCACTACCACCTTGGAACGCCAGCAAATCCGCTAGGCGTCGGATCATGCATGACATAGCCAACGCGGCCTCCTGTTTTGTTCTTTTCGTCGTTCCTCCAGAGGAACATGAGGAACATGAGGAACATGAAGCATGTGGAGGGTATACCACAGTGCCAGGGTATGACGTCTCCCCACAGCATTGTCTTCGGCAAAGGTCTCAAAAGCTTCCACCTCTCCACTCTGCGCTTTGAGAGACTCGGTCGGCGCCCGAGGTGTCTAGCTCGCGCGATCGGAATTAGCAGGAGAAAAGTCGCTGCTGGGGCCGAGACGGACTTTTCGCTTGTCACAGTCTTGCTCGGATGAGCCGGTCGATCTACCAAGAAGCTACTAGTGTGCTTTATGCTATAGTTCTAGTACAGCTGCTCGCGCGATCAAGTTTATAGTGCGCCGCAGGGCTCACTTTGCATTTACTCGTTTTCGGCTTTACGTATAGGGGTATCTATACTAATATGACTCAAAGCAGTACTAGGCTTAATAGAATTTAATCGGATACTAATATCCGTTATCGCTATAGAAGAATAATGCTTAATACCGTAGAGGTAGAGTTTAAATTAATTATTTCTTACCTAGGTTATATAGATATTATTCTACTCCTATTATATATCCTTAGGTCCGTATAGCTATTATTAATCCTACGTAGGCATACTTTAACTCTGATTATTAT
>MUZH01003710.1:0-21109 GCA_003012965.1 Juglanconis oblonga
TCTGCTTGAAAAAAAAAACTACAAACCCGGGCAGAGTTTATATCATCTCGACGGGTAGGAAAGCTATCACACCGCCAGCCATCCGACGAGAGAGAGAGATATCTCCGAGCTGGGAAGAATATCCATCCATAGGGCTTGGGGTAATCTGTGTGCGATTGGACGAAACCGCAGAACAACATCATTAACAATAACAGCAACATTCAAACATGATTGTAAAATGAAGGAAGTGCTGGTGGTTATAGGCATGTACTTTTAAGACGGAGATGTCCGTCCCTACAGGTAGCCGCCGAGTCACGCAAGTCACGCAAAGACAGGGCTGGCCGCCGCAGGAGTAGGGAGTTCAAAGTGCTTTCTTGCGTGCTATGTACAATTTCTTTGATTTTAATTTTTGGCCCCTTTCCCCAACCCAAGCCCCGCCGGATCAACCACCTAACCGAAGCCGCCGTTTTCGAATATTCAAAGCACGTCCACAAAGTCTATCCCAGCAATGACCAGAGTCAAGTTTGAGCTCAAGCCTTAGCCTAAGTCGATTCTTCCATCCTTCACCAAGCCGAGCCCCTCCATACATCGTATGTGGCTTGGAGGCCTTCTTGGTCCTCGAAAATCTCTCAGGCCCCCTTTCAAGTTTCTCCGGCAACCACGCTCCCCCCCTTTCTTTAAACAATCCGCACATAACTAGCAGGCACGCTCCCCCTAACGCCCCCCTTCTCGACCTCCGCCCATCCATCGCCCGGGTCCTCCTTGACCAGCACAAACCGCTCGCCCTGCATCATGCTGTGCTCCTCGCCGCTCTGCGCCGTGTACTCATATAGCGCCTCGACGTATTTGAGTTTCTTGGCCCCTCTGCGCGGGGCCACCGCAGGGCCCTTCTTCTTCCCCGCCGTAGGCCCGCCGATCGAGGAGCCGCTGTTCGAATAGGTGCTGGCGGGACGCACCGAGGCGCCTGTGTGCTGCGGGGCGAGAGGCAGGAGCTCGAGGTAGGACGCGGGCACGATGCCTTCTTTGTAGCCCGCGCGGACTTTGACCCAGCCTGAACCAGCTGCGATGGCGACAGGTTAGTACCAAAAGCGCAAGCAAAGGAGAGACTCGGTTTGAGTAGTCGAGGAATACTTACTATCCGGCTCCACAATGACCACCTCCCTTCCTTCCGCCGCACTAACCTCGCCCTCCCCATTGGCCTCAAACGAGTACAGCATCTTCGCCTTCTGCTCGTCCCCACCACCGCCACCGCCACCACCGCCAGATCCATTCGGCGTGCTACCCGGCAACTCACTAATATACGCGCTCGGCGGCGGCGCAATCACGCGGTTCTTCCTCACACTGCCAGCGCCGGGTCTCGTAGCCGTAGGCACGGCCGGCGGCTGCGGCCCCTCCTCCTCGGTCGGACTCATGACGCTTGTCGCGCTGCGATGGGCACTAGCCGCGTAGCCGGACGATAAGCTATTCATGGTATTACTCCTACTCAGGGTCGGCAGCTCTGCGACTTGGTCGGCGCTCGGGTTGGGTTTGAGGAGGGCGTTGGCGGCTTCCTGGCGCTGCTGCTTGAGCTTTTTGCGCTCTTCTTTCGAGGACTCGCCGGGACACTCGGCGGGGACCTTCATCTCGCACTTGCTGTGGCACGTGTAGCCGCAGTCGCGGCAGTCAAAGCCCTTGGCCGACAGGCCCCATATCCGCTCGCCGCAGAGGTCGCAGTTGGTGGGGATCTTGAAAGTTTGGGATTTGAAGTTGTGGTTCTTGGCGCCGAGGGTCACGTCGCCTACCACGGCGGTGATGGTGGAGGTCTCGACTTCGGCGGTGACCTTTTTGCGGTCGAGGGCGTGGAGTTCTTCTTGCTGGGCGAAGATTGCCGAGACCACGGCCACCTCATCCTTGTTCTCGGTGCCTTGCCGTACTCTTTGCTTCACCCTTTGCGCGGATTCGACTTCCCTCCTCTTCTTGTCCACTTCACGGCGTAGTTCTCCTAGTTGGCTCTTGGATTTGTTCAACACGTTCCGTAGGTAGATCTTGGCCGTCTCGTCCACCACCATGGTCGGCTCATCATGCCATACCGGGCTGGGCTCGAAGACCTTGTCTGGAGGTTCGTTGAATGCGCCCAAGTTGTGCCGGATGTACATCATGGAATCAAGATGAGGTTCGTTCCTCGAGATCTCCTGGGTCTGATGGGCTAGAAGGCCACTACTGGATTCCAACATGCCCGCCTCCAGCTGCGAGGCCAGTGTCCACAAGCCGTTCAGCTTCAGCACCCGGAACTCGTTAAGGTCCTGCAGACTGTCCATGAGTTCCGGCAGGTACTCGTGGTAGTGCATCTCCTTCTGCTTGTTCGTGACGTTGATGGCAATCAAGTAGCTGTTCTTCATATTGTTCATCTCGATGATCTGCTGCTGGTAGGCGCTGGCGGCCTTAGCCTTGTCGAAGGACGACTCGGACTTCTTGCGCTTGCTCTCGACCTCCTGACACACGGCATCGTACTTGGCTTTCGTCTTGCGCAGCTCTCCGTACGAGGCGTCCCGTTCGCCCTCCAGCTTCTGGTTATACTCGGCGTGACGCTTCCGCAGCTCCTCGAAGCGCTGGGAGAGGGTTTTTATGGGCTCGGCGACCTTGGTGATCAGGTCGTTGCCGTAGTTGTCGTGTTCGGTAGCACGTCTCTCGAGGGTGTTGAGTTGGGTCGTCCACGTCGTGACGGAGGCACTGCGCTCAGCATGGTCAGCTTGTGATCCCTGCGGTGTACGCCCCCTGCTCGTAGGGGTGATGCGCGCAGTCCGTCCGGTTGCTCACCATTCCAACGAACCGGGAGTCATTGTTGGGGTATCGCCAACGCCCAGCCCAGGAGCCTTCTTGGCCTTCTTGTCGAAGTACTTGTTGGCGAGGGCCTTGAGTTGTTTCGCGTAGTCTTTCTCGATGGCGCTGCGCTCGCGGTAGAAGCCCTGGATGTCGTCGAGCCAGGCGATGCCGTTAGCGACCCAGGCGTTTGCGGGTCTGAAGCCATCCTGTTGTTCGTACGGTCAGGTTAGGTCAGGTCAGGTCAGGTCAAGTCAGGCCAGGCCTTGGACACGCTCTGCTCGACTTCTGTCTGATGTGTGCCGCATACCTTCAATTCCGCGCCGAAGGTCGGCGCAGCCTCCACCTCAGCCATGGTCCCTTTGGAAAGGTGGTGTTGGAGCAATGACCATGCAAGCAAGTGTCAGGGTTCGACTCGTAAAGGGACGGGTGGGTAGGTAGGTAGGTAGGTAGGTAGGGACGGATCGTGGTGTGTGGTGCGTGGTGAGAGCAGAGGTCGTCGTGGGCGAGTCGGGGAGCCTCGAAGCTCTTGACGGGACACACTCGAAGTGCAGTGTGGTGGGGAGCGATGCAGGTGGTTGAAGCGCCCCTCCAATGACGAACAGGGGTGCAGATTAATTGGGGACTGTGGTGGTATTGCAGGCAAAAAGGGCTCCTGACTCCTTTTTCCGGACGGCGGACGACGGGCAGTGGAGCACGACGGTTGGATTCTGTAGCAGGGTACTGTGCAAGAGGAACCTGGGCGATCGATGTGTTTCCGAGTCAAGTCAGGCTTGGTCATGTGCAATGGCATTGGGCAGCCACGCGATATCCCGTAGCATTTCCATCCTATAGCGATGCTGATCTACGGATATAGGTACCAAAAGTCTCTGGAGGGACCCCAGGACGTGTCAGACTGAGTTGGCGTCCAAGGGTTTTCATGCGCCAGTATAGGTAGACGGTAGCTGCATGATATCACTATCCGGTCGATTCTAGCGGCGGCCAGAAGGATGTCACTGTCTTGGTAGTTTGACCTACAGGTAGGTACCTAGGTAGGCAGGCATGGTAGGTATCCTGGCCCTGTGCAATTACGCCAGCCTCCCAACGAAGCCCCGGTGCGTGCCGGCAGGAAACCCCGGCTCCCTGCCTGCTAGGTACCTTAGGTAACCCCACGTACTACCGAAGCACCTAACCTTCGCCGCCCCACCAGCTTGTCAGCCCTGTACGCGGTACGCGGTCCTGACTGCCCTGGTGCACTCCATTCAACTTCACCTCACGTCTCAAAGCAGCGTGTTTGGCTCAGCAAACCACCACCTGCCTTTCCTTTCTTCACCAACGTCTCTCCCATCGGCATTGGCCCTCCTTCCTTCCGGCGCATCCTCCCACTTTCGCCTCCGTCAGGCTACGCGACCCCGCCGTCGCCACCCTCGCCGTTGCCATCCTCGCCGTCACCACCCTCCTGCACAATGTCCGACTCTGGCCTGAACGAGCCATCCTACGATGTGCAGGTCATCCTGTCCGACCTGCAGGACACCGACAACCCGCTCTCGTCCGCCAAGGACTTCAAGGACCTCAACCTGTCAGTACATCTCATGCTGTTCTACCGCGTCCTCGTCCTCGTCCACCCAATCCTGACCCTCCCACAGCGCTGAGGGCATCTACGATGGACTTCTGCAGATGAACTTCAAGAAGCCCTCCAAGGTCCAGGAGAAGGCCCTTCCTCTCCTGCTGTCCAACCCTCCCCGCAACATGATCGCCCAGTCGCAGTCGGGCACTGGGAAGACCGCTGCCTTCGTTATTGCCGTCTTGTCAAGGGTCGACTACACCAAGCCACAACAGCCCCAGGCCCTCATCCTGGCCCCTACCCGTGAGCTGGCTCGTCAGATCCAGGGCGTCGTCAAGTCCATTGGTCGCTTCCTCCCTGACCTGGTCGTCGAGGCCGCCATTCCCGGCGGCATCGACCGCGCCACTGGCGTCAGAGGGTCTGTCGTCGTCGGCACCCCTGGCACCGTCATGGACTCTATCAGACGCCGTCAGTTCGATACCAGAGAGATCAGGATGCTCGTTATTGACGAGGCCGACAACATGCTGGATCAGGCTGGCCTTGGTGACCAGGCCGTCAAGGTCAAGAAGTACGCACCTCCACCACGCTTGCCACCCCCACGCGCTCCCTCGCCCGGATCCCCGCTAACCCTCTCAACAGCATGCTCCCCAAGAACATCCAGGTCTTGCTCTTCTCCGCCACCTTCCCCGACAAGGTTGGCTCCTACGCCCAGAGATTTGCCCCCAACGCTCACTCTATGATGCTGCAGCGCCAGGATCTCACAGTCAAAGGTATCTCGCAGATGTACATGGACTGTCCTAGTGAGTCGGACAAGTACGACATTCTCGTCAAGATGTACAGCCTTATGACTATCGGTTCCTCTGTCATCTTCGTCAAGACGCGCGAGTCCGCCAGCGTGATCGAGCAGCGCATGGTGGCCGACGGTCATCAGGTCTCAGCTCTGCATGGCGCATTCGACGGAAACGAGCGCGACCGTCTCCTGGAGGAGTTCCGTGCTGGCAAGTCCAAGGTTCTGATCACCACCAACGTCATGGCCCGTGGCATCGACGTCTCCAGCGTGTCCATGGTCATCAACTATGACATTCCCATGCGAGGCCCCAATGATGCCGAGCCCGACCCCGAGACCTACCTGCACCGTATCGGCCGTACAGGACGGTTCGGCCGTGTCGGTGTCTCCATCAGTTTTGTCTCAGACAAGAAGAGCTTCGATGCCCTCGCCGCCATCAGCCAGGAGTACGGCATCGACCTCATCCAGCTCACTCCCGACGACTGGGACCGCACCGAGCGCAAGATCCACGACGTCATCAAGTCCAACCGTGCTCAGGCCGAGTACAAGCCCGAAGCGACGGAGGGTGAGGCCAGCGCTGTGTCCGCCAGCCTTCAGTCGACGCCCGCTCCGACCACTGCTGAGACCTAGAGCTTCTAAGCAGACGCCTGTGCTGTGTTGATCGACTGCGTGGTTGACATGTTGACCGGTTCTTTCATGGTGGAAAAGGGTTGCCCGATTGCCCCATGGTAGGAAGGGAGGATGTCCTACGGATGATGACGGATTGCCGATCATCGCAGATGAAGGGTCTCCCACTGGAGGATTAGAGGATTGCCCAGAGACCAGAGGGAGGACGAGACAGGTTACTGGCCGGTGGTCTCACCGGAAGGATGGCGGGTGGATGCCAGTGGGAGGCATGAGACTAGTCGGTTCTTTTCGACACGGATGAGTTGCTACGGTCCCCAAAACGGCGAAGGGTTTTAGGCGGCATCACGATTCCCCCAAGAGCAATGGCATGAACACCAAAACTTCTAGTTGACTACCTACCCAATGTGCCCAGGCGGTGTCGACGTCATTTCTGTTGCCGCCGACAATCTCCTGGCCGTCGTCGATGTACCCCTGATCACGACGTTGCGACCTGGACGGTTTTGTTTCGGTCCCTGAACCAAAGCTTCTCGAACACCCTTCTGCATGCTCAATGTTTCCTCCCGAGTCCCTCCCGAGTCTGACCAGCGTATCACATACCAGTCCACCATGTTCCTGGAGGTCCCTATTGGACTTTCCAAGCTTGGTGGTTGTAAGCCAAGAGGTCTGTCGGTCTGTCTATACCGAAACAGTGGGAGAGTCTGGAAGCCAAAGACTCTGGTCGGGTCGTGGTCGACGGATCAAGCCGATTGGCTGGCTGTCACATGCCAGGGTCCACAGAGTCTGGGTGCCCAATGGCACAGCTGCAGCATGGATGCTGGATCTCCCGATTTAGCCGCCTGGTAAGCGCGCAGGATGACTGCGCTTCAGATTCTGACAGCCTCTCACAGCCACCCATCTGGCAGCCATCTCTTGGCTGGGGTGCATGAACGGGTGAGATCTGCCAGCGAGGCCCTGGCCCATCGATTCTCGAGTCTCCCAGTCGACCTTCTTTGCCCACGGATACCTGGGCTGTCGTCACAGAGGCTCTTTGTCTGCTGCACCAAGCAACAGGCCGACGTCAAGGCAGAAGCGCACCTCACCCAGCCACAACATCCGATGGGGCCAGAAAAGTCCTCTGCGGCCTGAGATCTTGCACCGGGTCGACGCCGCCGTGCCAGCCGTCGAGCTGCACTGCAACTCTGGGGCCGACCGCTCGTCCATGTCTCCATGTCGTTACACTAGTTGCATGCGCAGCAGCATCCACGCCAAAAAACGGCCCACCGAATCCTTCCCGCGCCTGCGACGGCAGATTTGCACATGCGCAACCCCCCCCAAAATAGCAGGCATGCGCGCAGCAGCCACTCAGGTGGCGCAGACGCGCCGTAGTGGTGGGATGGACTGGACCCTTGCTCTTTGCTCTCCACCACATACCAGATCGAGGACCCCGGCCTGGTCGATTCCCGACAAGGTTTGAAGACATGTTTCCCTACCGCTGCCAAACCTCTCCTTATGACGCACCGCCTTAGTTCGGCGGCTCATATACACCTTGGATTGGGTGGGTGGCATTCTGAGGAACTGCTGTAACACAGCCTGAGGGCTGAAGGCTTGATATTTGTCCTGCAGCTCTATGCTGCGCTACGCTGCGCTGCGGTTCCTAGGGGGTAGCACCAGGCGGGTGGGTGTGCGCCCTTGACGGGGGACGTCATCCGCGCAAAATAGGTCGTCTAGTAAGTCCATGGCCGCAGTAACTGGACTGCTTGTGTGGTGGCCCGGTCTGGTCTCCGGAGTCCCGAGTCTCTTGATGTGACCTGCATCTAGACTTCCGACGTATAGGTTGGTGCTGGCCCAGGCTTGCCCATCTATCTTTGTTCTTGCTCAGCCTTCGGCTGTGTTTTTTTTCTCCCGTCTCTCTTGCTTTCCTACTGTGTTTTCTAGCTATACTTCCCTTCGTTGGCCTCCAGATGGGTCCGTCTTGAGACGTCGAGATTCTTTTATTTCTATTCACTTTTTATTATCCTCCTCGGCGATTTTCCTCTGTACTCCCCGTACCGTGCTGTTGGGTTTGGTCCTATCCTAGAACTGTTCCCTATATTTTTTCTGTCTCTGTCTCGTGTCTTGTCGGCCCCACAACGAGCTGCCACACATACCTCTCTCTCCCCTATGTCTGCATCTTTCCTTCTCAGCCATCTCCTGTAATTTTACTTCAGTCGAGTTTTCTGTGGGTAATCTGCCTCCTCGAGATGCTGAGATGCCGGCCATCTCCCATAATACGGGACTTCTTCTTATAGGTTAGTTGGTCCTCCTTTGGCCCCACGTCCATCCCCGTCCCCAATGAACTTCCATCCATGCTTCGTGTTGGGAGGTTTCCGCCTCTCCCCTTCGGGATGCCAGGCGGTTACCTAGTCTGCCTTCGCTTCTGGTATGCAAGGAATAGCGCGGTGGCGACTGGGTACAGCCGCCCTGGGTTGACGACGCTGGAAAGAAGAGGAGGACTCCCAACAGCGGACGACTGGACTGTGCCTCATCATCATGCTTCGAAGAAACCAGGGCGACCATGAACTAACCACAGGCCCTGTCGTCGCCGACGAGCAGATAGATGTTGTTCATCTCTCCCAGGATGGCACTCTCGAGGGCGGAGAGTCTGCTTTTACTATGGGCGTCCTTCAGCACAATATCCATCAGGGCGACGCCTACGCCCACGACAAGGACCTCGTCGTCAGCAACCTCGGCAACGGGCCTCAGTATTTCCTCCGATATAACGAACTTCATCCCCTCCTGCGCCCTTTCATGTTTTGAATCTTTCATTGAGATCAACTTTAATACCAGTGTGTGCGGAGCTTCGCCCTCCCTGGAATGTCTATGTCAGCACACGGGCTCAACCGGGTATACGATAGGCGAGGGAGCGACCGAGTGTATCGTCGCCGAGAATAATATTGGGAGATGCCAGAATGCCAGTTATGGATGTGAGTCCCGCCCCTATCCTCTGTCTTCCTGGTAACAGTGTTGCTGACGGCGTGAACAGCCGAGACAGTCGAGAATGCGTATGGCATGTGCAATAACATCACCAACGCGGCGCCCGAGACACACGCAACGTTAGTAGCAACACTGATCGTGAACTCGGGATCCATCGTTGTGGCCTCCCCTACCACAACCGCGAGCGCGAACCGCAGCACGACGTCTATTGTGATGACGCCCACATCCACTACCAGCCCGACCAGCAGCCCAGTGGCTCCTGCTGCGGCAACATCAGCATCAGCATCAGCATCGGCATCGGCATCGGCATCGACGACAGCCGCAGCCGCAGCAACCTCCACCAGCACCTCAAAGCTAACCAGCGCCCAAATCGGTGGCATAGCAGGCGGCATCGCAGCCTTCTCCATCCTCGCCGCGCTCTTGGCACTCTTCATCCTCCTGCGCCGACGCAAAGGCCAGACCTCCCCTAACTTTTCACGCATGCGAGACTCCTGGTCCCCCAAGCGCATCCAAGGAAGCCCCGGCTCTCTCCCCATCTCGCAGCCGCAGTACCACGAGCCCAAGGTGATGTCCTTCACGCGCGCGCTGGCGAAGCGTGTCAGCAACAGGCCAGGTCAGCGTCCGGGGACCATCGGGCTGGCCATCTCGCCCGAGGGCGCCAGCACGGCAAGGAGGCCGGGGATGGGCGTGGGCCTGGATCCTGTCGTTCGGAGCCCCGCCGGCCCGACGCGGGGGCCGTTCGTGATCCGCAACGTCCCTCCCAGCCCGCCGCAGGAGCTCCCCTCGCCCTCGCCGCCGCCGCCGCCGCCGCCGCCAGTGGTGCCGCCCATGTCCCCGGGCCGTGCGGCGTCGAGCTTCAACTTCTTCCCCCAGGACGCGCGAGCGCAAGCACGAGCACAAGCGCAAGCACAACCACCACCATCCAGACCAACCCTTGCCCCGCTCGCGATCCCGCAGCGCGCCTCGGTGCGCTTCAACGGCGGGCGCGACAGCGTGATCACGGAGTTCGCGGAGGATGGCGAGGATGGGCTCGGGTCCGCGCAGATCTGGCGCCCGCCGAACACGGATCCGAACAGCGCGATGACGTATTATGTCGCTGACAAGTGGGGGAACTGGGTGCTCGGCGGCGGCGGCCGCTCACGGGAGGCGGCAGAGGACGAGCTCACGCCGCCGGAGGCGATTGCAGAGCTGGCCACGCCGATCTCGAAGACGGCCGAGGAGAGGGAGGCGGAGCTGCGGCTGCAGGATAGGCGGGTGGAGGAGAGCGCGGCCGTGAGGGAGGTGCGGCATCTCTCCTCGCCGACGATCCCGGAGGCGGTGGCGCTGGGGAACGCGGGAAAGAGGAGGAGTGGGGCGCGGGGCGCGCCGGGGATGGCGACGATCAGGCTCGTCACGCCTGAGAGCGGCAGGTTGCCGGTGAATAGCCGCGCAAGGTCGAGCAGCGTGTACTCGAACAACTTCAGCCTACCGCAACACGTCGCGCCCGGGCCGGAGAATCCGATGCCACAGCCGAACATGGCGAGGGCGGAGGCTTCCCACGGTGGGCGCGATGTGATGTTGCGTGGCGGCAGCGGCAAGGGCTCGCGGAGACGGAGCAGGAGTGATACTGCGAGGAGACTACCGCCGGAGCGGCAGGGCTTGAGGGACTCGGCGACGACGATCATGAGCCAGGATTCCGCCACCACCATCGCGGATAGCCCAGTGGAGGGGATCAACGCCGTCTTGGAGGATTTCCCCGGGCCCGCCACACTACCGTCGCCACCGCCGCCACAGCAGCAGCAGCAGCAACAACAACAACAACAACAAGGCAGTCTCTCGCCGGTGGTCGAGTCTCCAGGCAAGTCGCCGGTGACATACCCCGACATCCCGCGGCCACAAAGCAGCAACGCCATCAACAAACGCAGCAGTCTCGCCCCGGGCAAACGTGCCCAGCCCACCAATCCCCTCCTCGCGAGAATGAAGCAGACGGCGGCCCGGCCCCTCAAGGACAGCCCCACGCTCGGCGTGATCGACTCGGCACGCCCCGTGCAGATGGACATCCTGCCCGCCACCGCGCAGCCGAGCCAAGGGCGCCTCTCGTACGTCCACAGCAGGCGGGGCAGTCTGAACCCGTACCCCGACCGGGACCCCGGCGCGGTGAGGACGGGGTCGCCGAACATGCAGGCGCGGGAGGAGAAGCGGAGGACGGATCGCGCGCAGCTTCCGAGCCAGAACCAGAACCATGCACAGGCTTCGCGGTATGCGCCGATGAGCCTCTACGACGCGTACAACGACCCGTCGACGGCGGGGCCGCAGGGGCCGAGGCCGGAGAAATCCAGGTATGCGTACCCGACACAGGGGCAATACCGGTCCCCGCCTCAGCAACCACAGACTCCCTCACCAGGCCGGGCGTACGGCTCACCTCCTCGGCAGGGGACCTTGTTCCCTCCTTCCCAATCTGACTACTATATGCCCTCTCCGCCCTCGGCGTCCGAGGAGCAGATGTATACAAGCGCGGTAGTCTCACCCGAGTCGCGATATGCCGCCACCGCCGCCGTGAGCCCCAACGACGACGACGACGACGACGACGATCACCACTACCACCCAAGCACGGCGCACAGCCGCCTCCTCGCCAAGCGGCTGGGCGCCGCGCGCGCCGCCGAGTTCCAGGGCATCGAGCGTGCACAAGACCAGCAGCAGCAGCAGCAGCAGAAGCAGAAGCAGGCGAAGTGGACGCGGCGGGGCTCGGGCCTGCAGACGCCGCCCGGGGTGGTGGTGCGCGGGGTGGAGCGGCCCGGAAACATCAACAACGACAAGGCCAACGCTAACGCCGCCGAGGATGATGTGGGCCATCAACAGCGCTATGTGCAGATGCCGCTGCCCGCGACGCCTGGGTGGAAGCCGCAGCTGACACCGAAGCGGAAGGGGGAGGATCTTTATCTGAGTGTGAGATGAGCCGGGAGCGGATGGCTATTTGATTGTTTGTATAAGAGCGGCTGGCTGTGAGCCAAAAATTGGTCCTCTTTCGGTTTCTTTTTTGCTGAGGATGGGAAAAGAAGAAGAAAACGCCAGTACCAAAAAGCCCATGAAAACGGCGTTGGCGGCGGCGGCTGGACGAGTCGTGAATTTCAAACGAAAGGAGGGACCTGAACGGATTTCCTACCTTTCTATCTATCTATGATGAAGATTTTGGCGTGGCGTTGCCCGGTGGCGTTTAGACGATGGTATTTCATGATCTTTTCCAGGGTCGTCTGTATGATGTTTTTCTTTTTCCTCCTGGGGAACCGGGGGGGGGGTGTTGGTTTTGAGATACCATCTACACACATAGGCATGAATTGCACTTCATCGCCTCCATGTGTCAACAATAAACAAACAAACAAACAAAAAGTCCAGACCGTTGAGCAAAGTCCTTCGTGTATCCCGAACTCCACCTAGGTCTGTCTCCTCTGCTCCGTGAAACGAAGAGCCAAGAGTCAGAAAGAAAGAAAGTCCATCCAAGCTCGTCACTCGGCGCTGCCGCAAGGCGTCCGTCTCCTTCTGGAAGATGAGGTCCAGCACAGGCAGACAGAACACAGGGAGACACACACACGCGGAAGACGCAGCTCACTCATCTCCACGCATCTTCGACGCGGCATGGTCTGACTCTTGTCTAAGCGCGTGGCGCCCGTCGAGACGGAGAGCTCCACCACCATCGTCCGTGAAGCCAGGCAGAGATGATGATGGGGGGGGAGGGGGGAGGAGGGAAGGAGGGAAGAGAGGCATGGGCCGACGTGGTCGTGGTGGGATTAGGTAGGAGCTTGCCACAATCTCTCGTGCCCAACAAGCAGCATGCCCCCTCCCGTCTCAGCACAAACCACCTGCCTGCCTACCTAACCTATCGATGACAGTTAGGTTGTCCGGTAGCGTCGGGGCAGGAGATGTCGCCCCAGACCGGCCTCCATCACCGTGAGATATTTCCCCTTTGTCTTGTAATATACCTGCTTGGAAGATGAATGATGATATCCTGTGTGGAGTACTTGTCTGTGCGAACCCCCTTCCCCTCCAGGTTCGGGTGGCAGACCCCCCGCTGTGCATAGTCTCATAGTAGGGTATGACACAACGGCAACTGTCCGACCGTTCATGTAAATAAATAGGTGATGGACGAGGCAAAGGGGATTTGGGGAAAGGCAGCTGCTACGCCTGGGTGGAGGACCTCGAGGAGAAGAAAAAAGAGGTTGTGTCCTTTCATCACGTTCCGCGTAGTGAGCAGCCATTCAACATGAGAAGACCGCATCTATTCGACTCGCAAACGCCTAAACACCTGCCTGCTATCACTACACGCCATGAAGAATACGAGTAGGAAAACAGGGCACCCCCGATGCATCCCGATCATCCATCCGTATGCTTCGACCAATCTCTGCGAAGACTCCCCAAGAGCACTCACTATGTACGCGTAACGAGGTATAGGGAAAACAAAGAGGAACAGTTCGAGAAGACAAGCCCTTGCAATCCGTTTTCCACCCCGATCAAGAACCAATGCACGTACGGGCAAGAGAAACCAATCATAGACAACATAGGCAGAAGAAAGAGGCCACGCCTGCTACGTCCCCGTCTTCCGAGAACTCGGTCCAGCCACTGCTCGCTCCGGCCGAGGGAGAAATTCCCGAACACTGACCTCCCTGCTGAGAGCCGCCGAGGACTCATCCGTCGCCGACTCGGGGCTCAACACACGCGAGCGATCGCTCGGGTTCGAGCCGGAAAGGAGTGGTTGAACGCTGTCGGTATTCGACCTGTGATCACGTCCGCAGGCCCCCTAGGCCTGGCCTTGTGGTCCCAGGTCACGTCCTGTGGCCACGCCCGTCGTCGGGCCCTTGCCGGCTGGTGCATTGTTCCAGGACAGGTAGGTGTGGTCGCCGAGTTTCCTGTGCGTGGGGTTAGTCTACCTGCGTAGATTGGGTTGTGGGCAAAGGTGGGGGACTTGCCTTGGCTTGAGCAGGTGCGTAATCGTGAACAAGACGCCAAGAAGGATACACATTCCTCCCACAACGACGTATGCGATACCCAAGAAGGGGTTTCGGCCACCCATGACTGTTCGGGTGCTGATGACGACCGACTTGGTGCCCTTGTACACAGACGCAGGGAACCCTGGAGTGGCTGGTCAGCGACTGGGGGCCATCCAGGTTGCATTGTGTATGAACTCACAGTTGGTAATGTTCACCTGATACGTCCCCTTGGTCAAGGTATCCGCGTCATTGCGCATGTACAGCTTGCTGAAGTCTGGCAGCGCAGCGGTACGCATCCAGACCATGAAGTGCTCGTCGCTGCCAATGTCGAGCGGCGGATTCTCGGCCGTGTAGTTCTCTGGATACTTCACAACCCAGTTGGGCGGCACAGCGATGGTGGATAGGTCGATGTCTGCCGAAATCTTCTTGTACAAGGACTTGTCTGAGTCCCAAGCAATACCCTTCTCCGTCATGTTGTAGTTACCGCCACTCGTCCCAACAGAAGTCAGGTTGGAGAAGGTATCATTGAACAAGGAGTTCGCAATCAGACCGCAAGGATAGTATGGCCTGTCCTGGCTGTCCTTCCGCAGCGGGTCACAGTCGGCGTTGACTGAGGAGGAGTCGAACCCGGACTTGGCGATCAGCTGGTCGGCGTCGAAGCTGCTGACGTAGCGTCGGTGGTTCTGGAAGAAGTTCGTGAGCTGATAGTAGAACAGAACCGGCGGGCCCATGTCTTCAGGTATTTCGAACTGCAGCACGCAGTTCTGGGTCGTGTTGACATTGTTGCCGAAGGTGACGTTGATGGGCTCCTGGCGCCATTGTATCAAGAGGTCCGTCTCGTTCTTAAACTGTGAGAAGACATATTTGGAGGGGACGGGGACAAAGTCGGTGGTGCTATTTGGGGCCTCGGCGACGCAGTTGGTGTAGTCGATTCGAAGCTCTTGGATCTGGAATCCTGTCAGTCGTCGCCCATGAACGGGTGAACAGCCCAGGGTGGCGTACCTGGGCGCTGGCGTAGAGCAGCAAGCCTCCTATGGGCGCGAAGATGATGCCGATCGAAAAGAAGAGGGGAAGCACCGTCTTGGGGGTGAGGATGGGTCTGATCACTCGGTGTCAGCACTCGGTGGCATGTCGAGGACGAGTCGTCCATGGTCGTGATGCTGCTTACTGCCATGCCTTCAGCCGCTGCTGCCGAAATGCCGTATCTGTTGGGAGGGCGCGACAATCAGCTTCCTGTACCAGACAACGCGCGGTCTGTCCGAGACTCCCGAAGCTTCTCGATGCTTCTCGATGCTTCTCGTGATGCGTGCGTATTCCAATGCAAGGCAATGCAATGCGCCGGGGACCAACTCACTGGCTGGCCTGCGGCTCTTCTTCTTCTCGTTGGACTTGCTCCCTGAATCCTGCGAGGCAATAGAGTCGGTATGACCGACCCTCGGTGAATCGGCCATGGTGTTGTGTTGTAGTCGTCAGTCGTCAGTCGAGACCGGGGGAGGACTCGCCTTCGGTGATGACGAACGGATGGGCCGGCGGCGGTGATTGACTTCGTTAAAGCGAGCGCAGTGACATTGACATTGGACAAATCCACTCCCAAGGCTGACGACACGGAGAGCGCGGCCCTTGATCTTCGGTTGGTCTGGGATGGGAGGGTCCTATTTCCAGGGTGTCTTACAAAGACAGGCACTAGCAGGGAGTTCCGACAGTGTTAGCAAGGCTGCTGTGGCTTTGCTCCGTTCCTTAACAAGGCGCAGCAATTTGAATTGGGGGCTCCGATGCCGCTTACATAATGAAGCTTCTTGCCTCCACCCACGACGATACCAGGCAAATCGACACCCAGCTGAGCTGTAGTATGCTCAAGAAAAGTATCGGGACTCACATTTCGCAAAGGCGGGTAAGAAAGAAAGAAAAATTATTGGTGGGGGGGAGGCGCCGTTCATTCAATCACTCTTTCGACGAGCGTCCTCCCTCTCCGCTGCCTTCCACCTACCTGCCTCCTTCGTCCAGTCGTTGCAACGGATACTTGACCGTTTTCGAAGTCGCTGCATATGTCAGAAAGAAGTGGCCATCCGATTCGAGCCGTGAGCTCAACCTGAAAACAAGTCACAATCGTGTGAAAAATGTCAGCATGGGCGAGCCAAGGCGAGAAAATTGGAGGGGGAGGCGGACGGGCCTTCAACATAGCGACGGATATCAAACATGACCCAGCAGCCCGGACCAAGCTCCCTAGTATCTTGCATCCCTGGCAACACAGCAAGCTTTTGTCAAGCATAGTCTCCGCCAGAACTGTCTTCGCTATCTAGCTCAATCTAGAGGACTCATCCGAGTCAGCACCAACAGTACCACGGCCCTGGGGGATCGGGATGGCACCGGGCAGCTTTGAGTTCCGAAGTGTCTTATGCAACCGCAGCATCACAGCCTCTATGTACGAAGTAGACAAGGATCACAGAGCGGTCTGGCCGAGTCTCAAGGTGTGCGGTCGAGTTGCACTTGTGTCAAGTCTTCCGCAGCGATATCAACAGGACCAACCAAGCCGTACCAACAAGTCCCCCCCCCCCACACCCAACAAGGTCTCGGACGAGCGAATCGTCCCGATGTCAAGCTTGAAGTCGAGATTGTCGATTCAACATCGTGCAAATCAACCAGTGCCCCTCCTTGCTTCAGGATGGCTGCCATGGCCAAAAACAGGAAATTGAAAAGGGGCTCCAAGAGAAAACTGAGAGGCGACATTCAAAAGAGTGGACCGGCAATTCATGCTTAGCGTATGCTTACCTCAGCAGCCTCAGACAAGAGGCAACCTTGATGACTGCAGATGCGGCGGGAAAACAGCCCATGCAGTCGCGCCCGTCTGAATCCCGCAGATGAAGGGCGCAGATGGAGGCGGTATGGTGGGCATGGATTGGTCGACGACAGAACTAGGTGTGATGCTCACTGCCGTGGTTGGGGGAGCGGGGAGAGGACGGAAACGGAGCTGCTGCAACAGAAGCAGGTGAGGAAGCCGAAGAAGCTTCTGAAGAAGAGATCACCGCCGGAACGGATTCAGGGACGTGCCACATGAGGCACTCCCTGATCCGTGCGTTTTTTTTCTAGAAGGCTTCGATATCGAGGACCGGGAGCCAAGAGGGGGGCGACAGCGGAGGAAAGATCACTCAGTGGTCCCTGCTGCCGCGGATGGGCAGGCCTTGGCCCGGCCTGACAGGACCCGCAAGTGCCTCGCTAACAACAGCAATCCAACGGCCGGGTCCCGCTGTGGGCGAGGGCTCATACAAACAGGACACGAGCCAAGGGAGATGCTGATGATGCGCTACCAGCGTTCCCCACCGGTCCCGGGAAGAGCGAGAGGCAGGCCAGAGCTTCCCCCAGTCCACAACTGACGCTCATCTCCTGTCTGTCATTTGAGTTGCGACTCCTCTGCTCGCGCAAGCTGTTGCTTCCGGTCTCGACATCTTCTCGCCTCGACCCTGGACTCCGGGACTTCCATCAATCCAATTTTCCCGTCTCGCTTGGCCTTGTCGCCTTTCCCTTGTCACGTCACACGCCATCAATGCTATCCACTTGGTCTGCGCACTGAGTCCTGATCTCGACCTGCGTCTGCTCGATCGGGAATCCCAGCGTGCCCAGGTCGTGGTCGTCGTTGCCGTCGCCGGGAACAGCAGAAAGACGAGCAGGCAAGGCAAGGCAAGACGAGACAAGACAAGACAAGACACGACACGACGAGGCTTCCCGCTGCCTTAGCTCCCGTCCAACGTCAACGACCGACTTCTCTCCACCCTTCCTCCGCCCTTCCGAGCACGCATCATCCATCAACTTCGGCCTCTTCGTTTCTGCATCGTTCCGTTCCTTTCCTTGACATCCGAGGCCAGCTTGGGCCCTGGTCAATTGTGCTTCTGTCCCCACGTCTCGCCTCGGTGACCGCACGGTGTCTCCGATATTGGGCTGATTTACTACTTACTATTCTTGGTTGATTACTCTCGCCGCCAGGTCTCCATACCCCCCGTGCGCACCACGCGACCGTCTCCTCCATATTAAAACCACCTGCTGCTCGCTTCGAGCCCTGTTGTCCCTGTTCTTCCAAGCCAAACTCTCCAGTAAGTCTTGTCTCGCATTCCATTGCTGCCTCTTGGTCACGGCTCTCCTTCACCACTCCAAACCACCCACTCCCCTGGCCTGCCTCCCTTGACGACATGTCCGCTGCACCTTGCCCTGCTTCCCTGCCATCAAATTACGCTATGACACCTGCAGTCTGCCAGAGACGAGAACTTATACATCACCTCTGGCTCCTGTGGCGCTGTCAGCTTCTTTGATCTGCTGGGTGAGGGTTTCTTTGACCAGTTCTTATCCCCTCCCCTGCTCATCGTCGGAGATGTCTCAATTTCCTTGCACACCTTTTGTCCCAGCACACGCCCTGGCCTCTACCCCTTAGCCCTCCGGGCCCATCCAGCAGCCGGATCCATGCTAACCTCAAAGCAGTCTCGTCACAGAAGAGAAATCCCCGGACTGTCCTTGAGGGAGTCCCCAAGGTACTTAACAAGCCTGTGTTCGCTTGCCCACACTCGTTTTGCATACAACTTAATATTTCTGCCCTCTTCTCAATTACTACCGAACAAGTCCTCTGCTTGCTACTGCGTTTCGGAACTGCGTTTCCAGACCACTTGCTTGACTTGCTTAATTACTTAATACTCTTGTCTACCATCATCATGATCCAGACAATCACCATGGCTCTGCCAGTCGCTTACACAAAGGAGATACAGGATCTCAACAGCCAGGTTCTCCGATCCAGACCACAAGACATCCTCCAGTTCTGCGCAGATTACTTCACCACACGACTGGCCTCGGAGCGAATCAAGTTGTTGACCGAAGGTGCCCCCAACAAACGGCTCAAGTTAGCCAACAGCCGGCCGCACGTCATGTCGTCGAGCAGCTTCACGAGCCCCTTCGGGCACAACAACAATCCCTTCGGTTCCAACGATCCCGGCATGATGCAGAAGGTCATTGAAGAGGAGGAGAACGATACCATCACATCCCCGACCACCGGCTCGTTCAACATGAAGTCGGGCTCCCTCTTCAGCGGACCCTTTGGTCATGACGGCAGCTCCGATCCTCCAACCGGCCTGCGCAGCCCGCCCAACCCCGAGAACTTCCCTGCCCAGTACAACTTTGGCCGTCGAACCTCTGTCTCTGCCGAGTCTCTGAAGCCTGTTGCCGACAACAACGACAACTGGCAGCCGCCCGTGTTTCCCAAGTCTCGAGAGCAGCTGGAGAGACTTACAAGTTCCATCTCGGAGAACTTCTTGTTCACCCACATGGATGATGAGCAGAAGAGCCAGGTTCTCAGTGCGATGCAGGAGAAGCCCATCCCAGCAAAGGGCATCAAGGTATGATTATACGTTGGTCTGGGTTGCAATGTCTAGGGGCATGACTGACTCGGCATCTAGGTTATTACCCAAGGTGACGCTGGTGACTACTTCTACGTTGTCGAGAAGGGCCGGTTCCACGTCCACGTCAACAAGGCCGGAACTATGAAGCCCGGCGCGGATGGACTTGGCAGCCAGGTCGGCACGATCGAGGCTGGCGGCTCCTTTGGAGAGCTTGCCTTGATGTACAACGCACCTCGCGCTGCTACTGTTGTCTCGGCTGATGCACACTGCGTGCTGTGGGCCCTGGACCGACTCACCTTCCGTCGCATCCTGATGGAGTCGACTTTCCAGCGTCGGCGCATGTACGAGAACTTCCTAGAGGAGGTGCCCCTGCTCAAGACCCTCACACCCTACGAACGATCCAAGATTGCCGATGCCCTCGAGACACAGAAGTACCCGCCCGGAACCATCATTATCAGGGAGGGCGACCCAGGCTACGACTTCTACCTCCTCGAGAGCGGCGAGTGCGACGCGTACAAGAACGGCATGCACAAAGAGCGCATCAACCTCCGGCACTACAAGAAGGGCGATTTCTTCGGCGAGTTAGCGCTGCTCAACGATGCGCCTCGTGCGGCTACGGTGATCACGTCGTCGGAGGTCAAGGTTGCCAAGCTGGGCAAGAACGCCTTCCAGCGCCTGCTGGGACCGGTCGAGAGCATCATGAGGAGGACAAAATACGAGGACGTCAAATCTGGGGTTGAGGATGTGGATCCTCTGGCGTCGGCTTAGATAAATTGGGGGCTAGTGGTTCCACACGGATGCACTTTGCAAGGGACAATCGATTCAAGGGGAAACGGGGTTTGGGAGGGACCTGGGAATGGCGTTTGACCGGCATCATCATCGACTACCTCTTCCTTCGTTCGGTGGTTGTATGGAGACAGACATGCTTTTCGATACCTGTACTGGAAAAGACCTAGCTAGCAATATGACAATACCCCCACAGTGTTGCATTTATATTTTGGTGAAGTGTGTGCCTTCGCTCTCCTCCCTGCTAACGACTGTCTCACTATTAAATCGTAACTTGAGGCCGACTTTGAAATTGACCTAATTTCAACTGTAGTAAGTTATTGTGGACGGTTATCTAGTCGTTGTTTATAGCCTGATAATGTGACCCATGTCGTGGGCCATGATGGCTCCTGTCTTCAAGTAGGAGATTGTCGAATTGCGTGCCTAACAAGATTCAGTTTTCTATGGAACAGTGGGTCGTTGGTTCCCACCTAGCCCTTTGGACTGTCGCTAACGTAGCTGTGGGATGATCGGTTGTCTCCTCTCTCTCTCTCCTAGTCGCCTTCCAAATATCGCCTTGTAGCGTGGGGCAACCGATCGTCTCCCTTGATCTGAAACAACCCTTCGATGTTGGTCCATCTGCTGGTGTTGAGCAAGATGGTCTCTTCGCCATGCTCCGCTCTGTTCCTCTGCTATGTTCTCGCGTAGATGACCGTCCCATGTGTTCTCCGTAGGGACTCGAGAGCTCCGCATGTGGCGTATAACGTCGGGGCTACTCAGCCCGGGGGCATATCTACTCGAATCTCCTCCTCCTGTTCCTCCTTCTCCTTCTCCCCAAGACGTCTCTCTGTCTCTCTCTCTCTCTCTCTCTCTCTCTCTACCTCTCACGCCCCTTGCACCCTTCTCCTCTGCTCCTCAACTACGCTCCTCCGCACGCCCTCGGCGGCCACCTCGGTCTCCAGCACGCGGCCCACGCCCCGCCGCCAGGCCTCGTCCAGGCCGCGCATCTCTGCGGCGGCGTCGCCCTGCACGCGCTGGCGGCGGACGGTCAGCACGTCGATCTCGCGCCGCGTCTCGGCCAGCTCGCGCTCGACGGCCTTGAGCTCGGCCTCCAGCTGCCAGTTGCCCGTCAGCCAGGCGTTCTTGCCGTAGCTGTCCAGCAGGGCGAGATGCTGCCGCCGTGCCGAGAGGTACGACATGGCCGTGTAGGCCTGCGAGAGGCCGGCCTCGAGGGTGTCGCGGCTGGTGGTGGGGGTGTTGGGGTCGAGCTCGGGGGCCTGGTAGCGGCTGAGGTCGATGGCGCGCATGGGCTGTGGGGGGA
>MUZH01003711.1:0-21186 GCA_003012965.1 Juglanconis oblonga
GGTAGTAAGCAAATCGAAACGCACCGCGAGACTGACTGGTGCGACCCTTGGAACGCAACTCTTGTCCTTGCAGGTACCTAAGGTAGGTAGGTAGGTAGGTAGGTAAGTACGAACGAACAAACGATCCATTATAAAATTACTATGCGAGAGCTGACAAGCCCTGGAGAACCCAAAAGGTTCACAAAGAACCACCGTGGGCAGCGCCAGCCAGCCGGCCCCGAATGCGATACCCTCGCAACCAGTCCACACACGTGCACTAAGCCGCGCGCCTTGCCTCACCCAAAGCGAAGGCCTGGGTAAAGAAGTGTAGGAACACCCTCCTGGCCCATGTATATCGGAGATCCAACACTTGAAGACATTCCATCCTTTGCATGTATCTTGTTTTCCCGGTCGTCGGCGAGTTCAACTCTTCTTCCTGCAGCCTCCCCCGGGTCAATGCAATTTCGTAGCGAGCGTGATGGGAAAAACGAAGGACCACCCAGTTCCCTTTATAGCAAAACGCCGATACACCACCCGCCATGCTTTGCTTTGTGTATGATCATCATGTCTCTCCCTTTATCCCACCTCCGGGTGGTCATGATTTCGTAGTTTATGTGCGTGTGACAAATATACCCTCACCTCGTGTCATCTCCCAGCGAAGGAACACTGGCAAAGAATCAAACGCCAGTCATCAGTGGAAATAGTGTACACGGTATGGCCCTTTCTCTCCGAGGAGGGGCGGCCACCAGAAGGACAAGTAGCGAATGGATGGCATTGCAACCTGGTGTTCAAGGGTTTTGTTTCGTTTCGAAAGTCAACCCAAGTGGAGGAGGCAGAGAGGACCTTCTCAGACCTCATCACCTCTTTTTGGCGGAGCCGTTCACCTTGGCGGCCCCATTCGTCGCATGCCCGTTGGTGGCAGCGGATCCGTTCACCAAGGGCACTTTCTCGCCGTCCTTGGTCACCTCATCCTCAGCCTCGCTCTCCTCGTTTTCACTACGGTCGTCCTCAGCGACCCCCTGGAACACGAATCGATAGGCGATGCGGATGATGAAGAACAGCCAGAACAGATTGAGCGCCTGGAGCGCGGATAGCAAGGTGGCGGTGATGTACTGGGAGAGCCAGCACTTGTACTGGCCTCCCGCCCAGTCCAGCTCAAAGGGCCCCACAGTGCGGAACTCTGTGAAGAGCGAGTAGATGATCTTCAGGTTCAGGTAGTGGCGCATGTAGATCCAGACGCACACGAACACGGAGAAGTAAGGCCCTTGGTAGGGGCTGTCGATGTAGTTCAGGGACTTGGAGGTCTAGCAGTCGCGAAGGACAATCGAGTCAGCATGTCTGTCGGATCTACAGGGCCATGTCATGGTGTGGGCACTCACCGCAAGGAAGAAGTCACTAATGTCATGCGTGATGTACACCGCCAGTCCAATATAGGTGAAGTGAAAGCGGTAGCTAAGGGCGATGAGGGCCAGGGAGACGAGGTGGTGGCACACGAGCTCCTTGTAGTCCTTGCGCGGCCTCTCCATGCCCAGCATGAGTACGATGAGCTGCTGTGCCCAGTAGGCGGCCTGGAACAGGTAGTAGAACTTGAAGATGGCCTCGTGGGTCTTGTGTGGGGAGCCGGCGTACATGCCGGTGGTGTTGAAGTACCAGACGGGCGTGTGGCTCATGACGTACATGCCCCAGGGCCCGACGAAGGCGAAGTAGAGGGCCGTGTACATCTGCTCCATGAAGCGTGCCTGCTTTCCCTTGGACCTCAGCCCCGCGTAGCGCGCGAGCGGGCGGAGGAGCTCCTGCATGATGAACTCGCGGGTGAAGGACAGTACTATGATGTAGAAACCCACGAACGCGACGTCCCACGGGCCCTTGCCATACTGCGCTGGAGTGTCTGGGGCGGCGCCGGTGGGGATGGGCAGCTTGTAGCTGAGGAAGATCAGGTAGTGGACGGGGTTGGACTCGGTTGGGTTCAGGGCATAGAGGCTGAAGAAGACGGAGAGCAGAACCGCGGGCAAGGCCCAGGTGTGCTTGATGGCGTAGTTGGTCGCCCTCTGGGCCAAGCCCCGTGCCTTGCGTCGCTTGGACTGACGCTTCGAGGTGGCGGCGGTGCCATCTTTGGGGTCGTTTCGCTATGAAGGAGGGCAGGAGTTAGCCTGAGAAGACGCTACAATCCATGGCCATGTCGACCAGAGTCTCCGGCTCGTAGGCTACGAAAGACGAATGCTGATGGGCGGGCGGCGCGCAGTGCTTTGCGGGACATACTCTTCCACTGGCAGCGTTCAGATGGGCAAAGGATGTTGCCAGCGACGGACCGCCTGTGTCACCTCGGAGTTCTCCCTGGATGCCGCTCGACTTTCTTCTGCGTCGCGCAGCACTGCCATTGGCATCGTGTGAGGTAGAGGCTTGGTCGTCTGGGTTGTTGAGGGGCGGGAATGGTTCGGTGGCCGCCATGCTGGGCAGCGGCGATGCTTGTGAGTGATGAGGACGAGGACGAATAAGAGGGTTGATCTGTGATGCAAGGACACTTGACCGTCCGGGAGGCAGCGTCGTCTTGGAATGGGTAGAGTCTGCTGATGACCGAGGAAAAGGGGGTTGAAGAAATCGGTCTGTGGTCGGTGGTCGGTGGTCGATCGGTGGTCGGTGGTCGGGTTGTGGGTTGGTGCAAGAACAAATGATAAAATTTGCGGATATTTGGGTTGACCAGGGTCGACTTGGACTTGCAGACGTGGATGTGGGGACGCAAACCTACCTAGTCAAAAANNGCTCTGGCCTCCAGTGGCGTCCAGTGGCCTCCGGAGTTGGCAGTGCGTATCAAGAATTCATGCAAAACGGCACGGGACATATGGGATTCAAGCATTTCGATCGCATGTGTGCCTTCGCGTTGGCAAATCATCTGCCCAGGCCGCAAGACTATTCACTATTATGCATTGTCGCGAGAGACAGCCAGTCCTACAGCGGTCAGCCTCGTCTTCATTGCATGCACTTCGTTCATCTTCATGCCATCGAGGTCTCCTATTTCTCTTTATCGATAACCGGCACTTCAGCACCAACAGGACAAACAGGACAAACAGGACCCACTCCTCCGCGCCTTGGATAAGGCGGACTGCCTAGGCACGCTGACACGGTCTTGCCCTCCACCAGTTTCCGAATGCTCGCTCACAGTCACCTTCGCAAGGAGATGACACGCTTACGCTCTCAAGGACAAGCCCGGCCATCCGGCCCCCCGGCCCCCCGAACGCCCCGGCTTCCTGTCCAAGTGACGTCGACCCCGGCCAGCTCGGAACACTAGCACGCCAACGTATCCGAGGTCGCCCCTGCGCCCCTGATCGGGGGATGCCCTGGAGGGCCCTATGGCCCTATTGATCCGCCCTTTTGCGCCGCCTCTTGACTGCGCGCGCCAGGTGGACTTTGTCAGATGTCACTGACAGCTTTCAAGCTCGAGAAAGGCAATCCCTGCTATTCCCCAGCAGATCGCTTCGCAATTTCATGCAGTAGAACGGGAGGCGAACGATCGAGACCACCGCTATGATGTCAAGTTCGAAATGGTAAATTGGGTGGGAACATCTCATGTGAAGCTCCATGATATCAAAGCCAAGCGCTCTCCTTCTCACCAAGTACGAGGCTTGACAGCAGTGCGTTTTCTGCGTCAGCACAAGATACAAACACGGTGGACAAGATCGAGATGCGTGTAGTAGGCATTGGTACCTACCTACCTATTTGCAGGAGAAGAGAAACCTGCATAGATGGAAATGGATTCTACCAGACGTTTTCCCAGATATCCGCACTAGCACCCACAGATTATGTCTCGAGGCACGAAACGGTTTAGCAATCCGAGGAGAATATGTTGCTCCCTCCAATCTTGTTCTAGAAACCATCCCGGGGAGACGGGGTTGCATCTGGCAAACAGAACGGTGAATGCGCCGGCCTTCGTGTGGTCCTTGTTTCCCTCTGCGACAGCACCTAGGTGCCCGACATCATACGGAAGAGGAAGGATATAGCAACAGGCCTCGCCCAGGCCCAGATCCTACCGAACAAATATATTCCCAGTCGGGGAGGGAGAAAGAAACACGTTCACCAAGTCCAAGATATCAAGCCTCCCGACTCGATGACACAAAAGCCGATTCATGCCTAGGACTATGATGCAAATGGGCTCCGCTGGTCACCATGTACTGCTCGAGATGGTGACGGTTTCTGTGAAGCATTATACGAATGTATGATTTCGTAGTCATTGACCCATATATTCCAGGGATTCTAGTCCTATTTCCCATTATAGACAACCCCATATCGTTGATATCGTGGCCAAGATGGTAGTAAGCAGTATTAACATGCCCAGCTGAGTTTGTCCTTTTTAAATCCATGCAACACCAACCCAAAAACAGGACGTCGCTACCCAAAGACGCACCATACGGATATTGCCAAAAAGCCTGGAACACCTAGCGCTAGAAACACCCTATAGTCAAACCCAAAACCTGAAGCCCCGCGTCAAAAACCAATCAACTAGACCTCGGGCCTCTCACCCGGCGCCACGGGAGAGAGCGGTTCCCTCGTCTCGGACGCGGGCTGCACAAGCCTGACCACCTCTAGGCTGTTTGCGCTAGTGTTCTGTGAGGCAGATGGCGTGACTTCCGCATTATCACTGTGGCTCCTCCACAGACGCGGAGACCCGGAGCCGGACTCGGCAGGCGACGTGCCTGTGAGATACGTCGAGGACGTCTGCGTGTGAAGGGCTGGAGGCGCTAGTAAATTGGCTGCCTGTCCGGCGTTTGCCTGCTCATCACGCAGCGCTTGTATTGCAGCACCTCGGCGCGCTGGGGCCGGGATGATCATGGTCGGTAAGGCCTCGGTATCCATTTCAGGTCGCATGCGGTCCCTCAGCTTTTCTGCCCGGTTCACAGCAAAATTCTCAAGCCGAGACTTCAGGTTGCGCCTGTTCTCCTGTGCAGTTGGCTCGCTGGACTTTGGAGGTTCGTCTTTAGACGACAGATTCGGTTTGGATGGTTTTCGGAACAGCTGGGCAGCCTGGGAAAGGCCTCGCATCCTCGTAGTCGATGGATTCGAAGGGTTGATGCTGTTGACACCGGTGTTCCCTGCGGCTTGCGCAGCGACTTGGCTGGCAGACTGGCTGGGTGTCACTGAGGGCTCCGGGGTGACAGCCGTGGCTATGTCTACCGTCTCCACATGCTCCTCCATGCTATTCCTCCTCGTCGCGGGCTCCTCCACTTCGGGCACAGCAGCAGGCACTGGTGCTGTTGTCGAGTCTTGGAACGGTTCTGTGGCTGTTCGAGATGCTGTGTCAGAATTGGGTTGATAGCGCACTTGATAAACAGTGCTCGGTGTGTCGGTCCGGGACACCGGGGTCACAGCCGGAGGTGGTCTTGTAGGCCACAGAGGTGGTTGTAGGAACCGCCTGGCGCCTCTCTCTCCAAGTGAAGTCCCACGCGTGCCGGATTCAGGGTCTCCCGTTTCATCTCGCGGCCTGGACCGAGATCTCTGGCGGTATCGGGTAGCAATGGAGGACACTATTGGCCAAGCGTTGCTCTTCCCGTTGGGTACCTGTGTGCTCCGCAACCCAGGTAATCCCTTTTCCCCGCCGTCATCATCCTCCTCGTCATCACGCTTCGTGTTCTTCCTCTTGCGCGGCCATGAGAACTCAGATGCCGACATACCCAGCATCTCGTCTCCATCGAAGACTTCTCGTCCCAAGATCCCGTCCTTCTTCTCCTCTCTTTCCAGGGCCTCAATTCGCTCCACCCATTCCCACACGATAACACTGGCCGCCGCAGCGCCAACCCAGCGGACATAGTCACCCCAGCCGGTGAAGTCCGGTTTGCATATGTCAAGGATGAAGAACACGATTGGGACAAGGACAGCGGTGATCGAAAGCAGGGCTACCATGCCGATGTTGCGCATCTGCGGGTGATAATATGCATAGTGCTTCTTCATCAAAGAATAGTACACCACCCAAGCAGCGTACAGAACTCCGAGGGACAGCTGGAACAGATAGCTGAGAGCGGGAATTGCGTCGGTGAATGACCGAGGTCGCGTAGCCCCAGCGTTGGTGTACATGAAGCTGTTGAGGGAGTCGAAGAGAACGCCGAATGCGATCAGCGCAAACGCAGTCCACTTGATAATGATCTTTTCCCGTTGTCGGGGGAACAGCCGGATGAGCGTCTGAGCCTGGGCGAGCCATAAAAAGGCTTCTGATATGATGCGGATGACCTTCAGCTCGGTGCCGCCAAGAACATCCTGTTGCAACACGACGGCATTCTGGACGCCTATTGAGTACTGTTGCTCGGCCACGCGGAAGGTGTCTACTGTCGCGATAGTCAGGGACACCGCGACAAATAGGGCAGCCACTTTCTGGAGCCAAGGTCGTCCTCCTATGTTCTGGCCCCCTGTACCGCCGCTGGTGAAGCCTCTCCGACCTAGCACGACAACACCGCCGTCGAGAAACGACCTCGGTGTGATGAATAACATGATGACCAGCGTGTACGCGATGACGGTGGTCGCTGCAAGGGCGTAGCATTGCGGAAATGTGGACGCGTAAAATGGATCGCGGAAATCCGAGAACTCAACAGTAGACCCACTGCTTCCGCTGGCGGTGGACGTTTGGTCGAGTGTCACACCGCCACCATTGGCGATGATGGCGGGAGAGGTTGCTTGGGTACATTGTGGCGTGAAGGCAGCCACGGCCGAGAGGATGATGGGGTCTTGGCCGGGTATGTTGATGACGCCTCCTTCGGGTAGGTTGACCGAAGAACATTTGGATGCTAATGAGGAGGCGGCCGTTGTGGCAGCGGGAGCGATTAGCTGGCGGATATCCATGGCTGGCGACGAGTCCCAGGTGGGTCGCGGCCAGCCGCTGGCAAGATCTTAGTCGACAAACACCTCCGGTATGTAGACGTCCCTAACGCAGGCACGCCATTCGATCGGGGTTTGACCAGGGATGACAATATCGTGTCGTCTCAATCGTGGTCAGGTCTCGGGTGCGCTGAGATGGTCGTCGTTCTGGTCGTTCGTTGTTCAGCGTCGTCGTTCAACGTGGTGGTCGTCGGTGTCGTCGGTGTCGTCGTCGTCGTCGTCGTCGTCGTCGTTGTCTTCGTCTTCTTCTTCGACCCCAAATAAATGGCTCGTGACTCTTCCGCTTGAATACGATGGGCGCGGCTGTCCACCAACAATGAGGATTCTATTCCGTGTCTTGCTCTAGGCCCACGAGTCTATTCAGTACTGGGTTCCTAAAGCTCGCCAATCGGACCGTTCGCTTCGTGATAGTAGTTTGTCAATAAACGCGACAGAGAAGAGTTGGTGGTCAACGTGGGGGATGAGCGATGAAGGCTGGGCGCCGAGAGAGCTTGGGGCTGTGAGGCACGGGGTCGAATAGCGAATTGCTCGGACAGTCCCAGTTGTCAGCGGCACCCCTGGCAAAGACGAGGTGGCAATGCGTCGTCTGCCGGATCTGTCTCGAAAGTGTTTGAACTGGGACGCTACGGCAGTACAGACGAGGAGATCAGACTGGCTGACGGGGGGGGGGCCACGAGAGTTAATATGGGGACGGGGACGGACTCGAGGAACGGCAGTGGGGCACGACCAGCCTTGGAAGGAAGGAAGGAAGGAAGGGAAAGCACAGTGCCAGCTGCATGGTCCCGTCCAGATCCCAGATCGAGGTCACTCTCCCTCTCCCCCTCTATTGCTCTGTACGGATACTGTGCTCCTCACCACCACAGCCGCAGAACTTGCTTTGTGCAAAGTGCGATGCAGGACGGACGACCGGGGACGCCTGCCCTGACATTCTCCCACACTGTACTACCTTTGGTATAACTGTCGCAGAAATGGTGAGATGGTCATTGCGACCATGCCTTTTCACTGACGCGGACTCACGGGCTCTGCACTCCAGCATCCGATTTCCAGTGTATCGGATCGTTGTCTACCGTTCAGCACGCGTTGTCTGCGGAAACCAAGAGCCCGTCCGCCCGCCCGCCCGCCGACCGTTGCACACGCCATAAGCAACGGCTCCCACCTGGTCGGGTGTGGGCGACCAGAGACGGACTTCATGCCCGATAGGTGATAGACCGGCCAACCGGTGCACGATGGCGCATACAAGGTGCACACAGTTGGCGTCGGATCAGTTCGCACGGCTCCCAATGTCCCTCTCTCCATTTTACTGCATTCCTACTAGTGTAGCGTAGTAGGTTCTTTGTATGTAGGTTTCCGGAGAAGCCTCACTACCACCATGAAAGCTGCACCTGCGTGACAAATGGTGCCACTAGTCCCCAAGCTTCGTGTTGTGCTTTCGAAAGACCTCATCGGCACCAAATGCGTACGCATACGCAATACTAACTGCACACGACAGCTTTCTGATTGTGTCTGACTCGGCCTCAGGGGCCTCATCTGAGGGCCTCATCTGAGGGTCTCAGGGGCCTGCTTCACCGGAATGCCAGAAAACACCGACAGTCTGACCTCGACAGTCCATCTGGCGTCGGTCATCTGTCAATCCCGAGAGCGAGACTTATTAAGTTTGTTCTTTTGGTTTGGGGGTTTTATTATTGTCTCGGTCACCTCGAGTTCTGAGTTCGTGGTGGGCTGACCTCATCCCTCCCCCGCCGCTTCAGCTGCCCGTCTCGTCAGCAGGACGCTTCCGAATACCAACCGACGGATGGTGCAGTAGCAGCCCCTCATCACACACACCTGCATCCTGCCATCCAAGGCGCTGACGCCTGAGGCCCTGGGGGTTGCATCAGGAAGACCCATGCGAGATTTCTTCACTAGCCAAAACCTTATTCTGGCCCCGGATTCAGCAGCCGACTATAGTACCGCGCCACTCTTTGTATCAGCCATCTTGTTTAATCCGGCCCTCCATGTCTCCGTGATGGAGGCGCGCGCTTCTTCATTTCGAGTATAGGGGCACATAGTGGCACATAATGGCACATAATGGCACACCGACGTCGATATCGCTGCAGCCACCGGACGGTCGCACAATACAACCTGTCCCGCGAGCATCGTCAACGTTTTGGTACAGGACGGAACCAACCACGAACCGGTCATTGGTGGTAGTTGGATTAGGAAGGCTTCTTGCCAAGGCTTCTTGTTCCCATCTGGCCGGTGCACATCTCCCGCTACCACGTACCTACTTCATGGGAACTAGGCACATCTGCTGGTCATCTTCTTGGCGAAGCTTAGGGACGCCGCTCGTGCGCACAATCTCTGGAGAACGACTTGGCGGCGAGCTCTTGTGCAACGGACAAGCTTCCATCAGCTTACGGAGCCTACCAACTTTACCAAGAACTCGGGAGAGGTGGGACGAGAGTCTCATCGGATCGATCAAGTTTCGGGATCCCGAGAAGCAAGCTTGTCGCCTTGCCGCACCCCGAAATCTGCTTGCGGACAGCCCCAGTTGCAGATGAGTAGGTATTCGCACGACTCGCATGTAAACACTTTCGAGTGACACAAGTAAGCTGCAAAGGGCATGGCATCATGAGAGCTCCATCAATCATCATCAGCCTTCAGACAGCGTCTTGGCCAGCGAGATTGGGGTCTCTGGTTACAGGTGCGGATAGCGCCTCCGTACGACCTGCTGTCCCTGGAAGAATTACCATCCTCCTTGACATTTTAATCCTGTGCAAGTGGCGCAATGATGAACCTTTTCGAGAGCCTGCTCCAAGACGGACGGTTTCTCCGGATGCCCAGTGAGTGACTCCACGCCGACGCCGCTATTCAGGATAGGCGGCACCAGGTTCTAGAAAGAATCTCCAGGGCTGCTTCAGATCATGGCTCCTAACTTTGGACGATCCATCACAAATCCTCAAGCAAGCCTTAAACCAAGTGGGCAGGATGAATGCGTGCGTTGGGACATCAGCAAGCACTCTGTTGAGAACGGAGACAGTTGGGGGCGCAGAGCAAAACGACGTTGAGCCAGCAGCATTCCAAAAATACTGATCGTTCTTTTTTGCCCAACCCGTCCCGCAAAGCTTATTCCTCAGACCGTTTCAATGTTGGCGGTTGCTCCGTCGATTCGTCGGAGGAATCGAGATCACTAGCCATCTGCCCAGATGGCTCGTACCCAATGCGTCGAAGTTTATCTACTCTGCTGTCATTGGGGGAAAAGGCTGACGACAGATGTGGCTGTGAGCCTGTGGTGGATACTGCTGGCGGTAGGGTGAGGTAGGCCAAGTTGCTTTGCTGAACATGCTGCATAATGAGAGGCCTTACTGGCACGCCTGACGAAACAGGTGTGCAGAAACCATCGAGACGACCGCTGATCCAGAGGCCATTTCAGGTCTCCGTTTATGCAAAGCGAAGACAGCATGACCTTTCTGAAGAGACGTCGGCGATTGCATGGTGGCGCCGATGCTTTGGGTGCGATCGTGGAAGTTCTATCTACTCGGTCTTGACCACTCATGTTAGTGCCTATATTGTGTATGTGGATGCGCATGCATTGGTGAAGGAATAAGACAGGTGCCATCTCGATCAGCAGTCGTGACTTTAGAGAGCAACACGACTTCATACGGTGGTGGCACCACGAAACCAGCACTTTGTCTCCCTGGGGCCTATGGCTTTGAAGATATTCTCAGCCGGTCTCCCTTTCACTGTGCAGACAGTAGTAACCTTGAAGAGTCCGTTGGAATCGACGTCACTCTCCACCGACACTTGTCGACCGTCAGCATGATTGTGTCGAGTTAGTTGCTTGAGAAAAGCTTTCTCGACAAGTCTACAGAGTCTCGCATACAGTGCCTTCATCCAGGGAGCCCCATTTCTCGCTGGTCGTAAGAACCACAGAAGGATGCCTCTTCTTTTAGGGCTGGCATGAGGCGAAAAGCCTCTGGTCTCTTCTGCTGCTTCACACCGTGTCCAAGCCAAGGTCGGAGGTGTATTTTCGGGAGCGAACACGGTGATTGGCTAGCAAGATATATTCTCACCCCTTACGGATGGCCACGGAGATGAGGAACGCATCCCGCAAGAGGTTCGAGGATCCGAGGAGTCCATTTACAATCCTGGTGTGAGTGGTTATCATGTTCTGGTTGTCAGTGTGGGTGTGCTTTGCTTAGATACGTGATATTCAACCAAGCTTATTGCTGACGGTTCTTCAGCTGCCCAGACTGCTGTCGTGGCGGATTTGGCTGTTGGGAAGATATTTGCTATCCGGGCATCCTCTTAGTTCAGAGAGCATCTAATTCGGGCCCATCCCCCGTTGAACCTTCTTCTTCCGACGTTGAAGGCGTGCCTTGCGTACATCCTCAGCCTCGACGATGACGAAGAAGATGCCCTATCCAGGACACTCAACTCAGCAGATATTCCGAAACCCGTCCGGTTGACCCTCGGCAGGATATGCCCTGCCCAGGCGTTGTGATCGTGGTGGAGGCCCAACTTTTGTCAGTTTCTTCCCGTATGGTATGGCTACGCGGTATGTCCAAGCTCGCCCCCCCCCGCCCCCAGCGTGGCGTCCGTCCTCGACTACAGACAGCCTCTGAGTAGGCGAGTTGAGCGCCTCCTGCACCACTGGAGGCAGGCATGTTTTGCTGGGGCTGGAGGTTGGCTTCTGCGCGGATCCGTGCATGAGCGTACACGGCAGAGAGAATTGGGTGGGCATGTGTGGGATGTCAGAGCGGAGTGCATGCTTCATGCGCGGCATGGAGGTTTGACGGTTGAAGAGGGCTGTTCAAGTAACTTCGGGGATGATGATGGAGTTGGGGAGGGGCAAAGATGGTGGAAGGATGCTGACGGCTCTTGATAGTGTTGGACAAAGACCTCTTCGCGAGGGTCTATACGGTCGGGGATGTCGAGGACGGGGAGGGTGTGACGTGTGCCGTCGAGGTGGACAAGATCCTGATCGCAGATGATATAGCTCGGGCAGCACCCAGGGGGGGGGGGTTCCGACTCATGCTTGAGTAAGGCGCCTCTTCATCACGCGGGTAGGCGCCGTCCGGGTTCCTCTTGAGTATGTGGCGAATGCGAGTGTGAAAAATACAGGAAGGAACGGGCTGAACGATGACTCTCAGGATATATCGACCCGTCGTGGATGGTGATGCCACAACCCCACAACCCCACAGTATCCTCTTTCATCACGGCATTACTAGATGGCAGCTCATCTTGATGATACTGAGAGGAATGCTGCTACCTTTGGCTAAGATGCGCTGGTATATGCTCGGGACGATCAACCTACTACTACGATATAGAGCAAGCGCGGGCTATTGTGTTTAGGAGATAGGGGCTCTACTTTCGGCGGCGAGCCTGATAGTAGAGGAGGTCTCGAGGCCTATCTGTCTACAACCAAGAGAGGCCCGGAAGAAATGAACATGGCCACATGAGAGAGGAGAAAGCAATGGGCAGGTCTGCTTGGGACATGTTAGATGAGAGCTGGTTAGGTAGATGGGAGCAGCAGGAAGGAGAAGAACGACGACGGGCTGATGTGAGGACCAACCAGCTGGTAGCCGCACGAGCACCAGGCCGTAGAACGGCGATCATATTGCCCAGGAGCTACTCCTGCAGTTCACAGCATCTAAGGTCTAGACCACGTGGGGGTGAGTGCTCTTGGCGTCCCAGAGCCTTGGGTTGGGAATGGCTTTGTTTTATTTTCTTTTGTTTTTGGGTTTGTCTTTGAATTAGTGATCGAACGCTAAAACCGGTCGCGGTGCGCCAATCTTGTTCCATATGCCGCAGGACCGAAGAAGCCGGTCGATTCGATTAGCCAAACGTGCATCAGATTCTCTGGTCCGCTCCGGGGAAATCAAGCAGTCCTCCGGACCGGCGGCAGGCACAAGCCGGTCGCGAGGTCGCGAGTTTTAGGAATTGTGCCGGACCGCGTCATGCTCGGTTGATGCGCGGCTTGGACGTGTGCGGGCCGCGAGGCTCTCGTCGATGTGGATGTGGATGGCGGGATGCAGCCTCGTGGATACTCTGGTCCCGTACCTGCATATGGCTGTTAACGTATGGGTGCGCTAGTGTAGTGTAGAGGGAGGGTCAAATCACATGTCCCGTCGCGCTGGGGGAATTTCCACCATGTCAGTGCCAGGGGTGAAGGAGAAATCCAAAGTTGAGTGGGGCCTGGTCTCCATGCAAGCCCCACTGGATCAGCAACATTTGATTGTTTGATTCTGTTCCATGTCCGCGGCTCTCTCTGTCTCTGTCACTCTCACTCTCCCCTCACTCTCCCCGAGAAAAAGAGGGTCTTCGGGAGCAGAGCAACAATGCCGGCCTGGGACCCACAGGACAAGGCCTATGGTGGGATCAATTTGGCATCGCAATCGAGTGCTGCAAATTGGCAATCTTCGAATGGACGGTGGCGGCCGTGTCAGAAGTGATGGATCTGGAGTGCCACGCGCCTAGATGGACGGGCGGATGGGTCGTCTCAAAGGACCCCCAAGCGTCGCGAGGCACAACGCTAGTACATACCTAGGTACCTAGTGCTGTACATGGTGTTGTACATGGTGTTGTACATGGTGTTGTACATGGTATTGTACAGAGCAGCACGCGTGCGGCCATGGCTGCGTTTCCCCGGAAACTCATCAGCAGCTCCTCCCGCGGGCCCTGTATCACCAAGCCACCAAGGCACCAAGGCCTGCCTGAACGAGCCTAGCGGACCGCCGTATGTGTGACATGGAACCTCAGCCGGTAGGTAGGTTAGGTTGGTGAACGGAAACAACAAGAACTTTATCAACGGCCCCAAAGCAAGACTCGGAGAGTTGCAAGTTGGAGTTGACAGGAGCATCGCCCCCTGCAGACCGGCCCCACAATCCAACTTTCTTCCACTTTCAACCTCCATCCTGCATTCCAAGAGCCACCAAAAAAAAAAAAAAAAAAAGAGGCGTCACCATTTCAGGTTTTGCAGCCCCTGGCTGAGGACTAAGGAAGGACAGACAGACAGACAGACAGACAGACAAAACAAAAACAAACCTAAAAAAATACCCCCAAAACCAGTCCGCGCACATTTAGGAAAACACCCGATTGTTTCAAGTTTCCGGTCCAACAAGTGACTTCGTCAAAACGCGCACACGGGGTTCTTGCAGTCGGTTTGGTTAATTCTTGAAGGGGGAGGGGGGCGCTATCATGGACAGGTGGATCTTCAGGCCCAAGCCTGTCTACCTAAACCGTAGTGGGAACCTTGCGGAAGGGTCCGGGGGCCCAGGGTCTGGGACCGTCCTGTCTTCGAATTCCGAAACCAACTTCCAGCTCACTATCACTGTCACTGTCACCACCAACTTTACCACCACAAGTCTCAATTCTACCCCTGAGCCTGGTCCCTCCTTTCATTGCTTGCCCGTCCACTGGCTTGGTCAGACTCTGGTGTCTCCTCCTCCTCCTCGCCTACTCGCCCACCGTCGTTTCGGCTCGGCCCAAAGTTTCGTGGAATCCAATCGCCGGAATCCTATCGCCCTCCTTGCGACAATTTCCCCTGGCCCGGCAGTGCAGTGCAGTGTGGACGACGAAGATCATATCATCCACCGCCTTCCAATCGCCAATCGCCAGCTGCGTCGCTTTTTGCCCACCAGAAATCAATTAATGCTATCGCTGGCATTCAATCAATTGTCCCGGCACTCCCTCAACCCAACATGACGAGACCCGAAATTATTCGTGCTGGTATGTGCCCTGCCTGCACCCTCAGCCCAGCCAAGCCCCTCGCTACCAAGCCTCCCCTTACCGCCGCCCTCCCTGATCCAACAATGCATGACTCTCGCGGTGCCTTCCTACCGTGGCTTTGCGCGTCTGTGTTGGAAGCTTACTTGACTATGGCCCCCATTCCTCAGCGCTCTGCTTCCTAACACTCAGAGCCTATGCGAGAGCCCATGCGCGAGCCTTGCCTCCTCAAGCTTCCCATGTCCACACGCATCTGTCCCTGACTCCCGCTGACCATCCTGTCTCGATTCCGCAGACTCGATTGATCTGCAGGATCTCGACGCTCCTTCTGCACAGAACCATCCTGCCCGTCCGAGTCCCTTACAGACAAAACAGTCCCCCACTGGAGCGAGCACCGGCAACTTCGCGCCTCACCAGGCCGAGACCCTGCGAGAAGTTGCCCAAGAGACAGCAGAGGAGGAGCTGAGGAGTCCTCGTGTCTCCTGGGCTAACGGCGGCGCCGAAGCCGGCGACCTACAACAATACGCCGAGGACCTCGCCGCCGGCCTCACCAGCTCCCTGTCCGGCCAGTCTCGAAACGGCGACGACAAGATGGCCGCACCTGCCCAGCAGGATGACCTGGCCGTCGCGCAGAACGGGGGCCTGCTGTCCCAAGACAGCACGGACGATGGCGACGTGGATGGGGAGGAAAGTGACCTGGATGACGACATGATGGACAAAATATCGAGCTCGCCCTCGATTGATGATGGTGGGTCCACCCGTCAGCTTCCGTCTTTCGAAAGTGTGCGGCAAGACGCACCGCCGGGTAGTTCTCTGGCGTCCCCATGCTTCAGCGAGGCGAGGTCTAGCTCTCCATACCTCGACCTGCCTGACTACTTACCCCTCCAGCGTACTACTCACCAGCCGACCTCCAGAAGTGCTGTTGAGAGTCCCCTCCGTCATCATCATCTTCCCGGTGCGTCCTCCGAGGATCCCAACGACCAGCCCAGCGACGAGGAAACTTTACAGACCTTGGGAAAGGGTGCGGGTCAAGTTGGACGAGAAAGAGCAGGCCCTGAGGAACAGCACGACGATAGGTCAAATTGCGGTGAGGTCACGGAGCCCACGATGACGATCGACGATACAGCGGAGGAACTCGTTTCCGAGCAGCAGTCCAAGATGGAGGCTCCCACGGATATAGACGAGGCCATCGGCGACATGGAGGACGAAAGCGACGTGGACAACGACTTGATCTTTCCATACGAGGGGTCCACCGACGAAGATGATGATGACCTTTTCCTTCAGTCTACAAACCCAGACCCTAGATTCATCGACTCCGGTTGGGGAGGTGAGTGCTTACACGACGCAGAGGACATTGACTTCGAACTCGTCTACGCCCTACATACCTTCATAGCCACCGTCGAGGGTCAAGCGAACGCGACCAAAGGTGATGCGATGGTGCTACTCGACGACAGCAACAGTTACTGGTGGCTTGTTCGTGTCGTCAAGGACAGTAGTATAGGTAAGAGGACCTCGGGATCTATGATCAACGCTCAGGTCTGATAGCTCATCATGATCAGGTTACTTGCCGGCCGAGCACATAGAAACACCAACGGAACGACTCGCTCGTCTGAACAAGCACCGAAACATTGACGTATGTTTCTCTCACGTGGACTTTAGAGGGCGGAGGACTGACGTGCCCAGCTTTCGGCGACGATGCTTGGCGATCAAGCTGAGAAAGCCAAGAACCCGATCAAGACGGCAATGCGCAGGAGGAAAAACAAAAACGTGTCATTCGCAGCCCCTACCTTTGTGGACTACTCGGACTACGACTACGACACCTCCGACGAGGAGGACAACGCGAACAATCCATACGCTCAGCAACAACAGGTACAGGCACAGGCACAACAGCAGTCCCAGCAACAAGCCTCAGCGGCGAACCAGATGAATGGTGAGAATGGCGACAGGGACGATGATGCGGCCAAGGTCGCACCGCTCAGACCACGGGCGCAGCAGAAGACTGTACAGATGGTTGATCCTGCGAGATCCGACGTGATAGAGGAAACGTCGACCAAGGCCTCCCGATCTAGTGAGGAGATTTTCGAAACGAATGGAGTGGAAGGCCCAAAGAGAAGGGCTGATGGGACTGTGCGGGATTCTTTCTTCAAGGATGACACGGTCGAGACTAAGAAGATCACCCTCACACCGAATCTGCTAAGGGATGATGGCACAGCAAGGGAATCGACTGATTCACTCGATAAAGGCATCATCAAGCGGCCGAGTTTCGACAGATTGGAGAAGGAGCTCAAGGAGGACAAGAAGAAAGCCAAGGATAAGAAAGAGAAGGATAAGAAGGGTGGCTTCAGGGGCCTCTTCTCGCGCAAGGACAAGAAACAGCGAGACGAGGACGACGAGTCTTTTGGCAAACGCTCCATGGACATCGGAAAGGAGACAACAGAGAGACCCTCGGAGGATGTCAGCCCAGAATCGAGTCCCGGCGCGCCACAGCGTTCTACGAGCAAGCTCCAAAAGCAGCAACCGCGTGTGGAGCCGTCACTTACGAGAAAGGCTGTCGGCGTTCCGAGGGACACTGGGAATGGCATGGATCTTTCTACATTCCTGAAGGACACCTCCAACGTCCCGCCTGCTTCGATGCGCGTGGTGGATCCGGACGCGGACCTCTTCGACGACGACGACGACGATGATGATGATGATGATGATGACGATGACGAACCGGAGAAGCCGCAGCTCCCCAAGGCTGCACGGTCGGCCTCGGTAGATGATTACAAGCCGACTGCCCCCACTCAGGCGCGGACACGGTCGCAAAGTGTCGATAACAATAAGACCGTTAAGGCTGTCAAGCCCACCCCTGCGAAATCACGCATGCAGATCGAGGACTCTGATTCTGAGGAGGATCTGCAAGAGATAACGATTACAAAACCCTTGTCAAAGGACAAGGCTTCGGAGCAGGCTCCAGCAGAGCGGCCGCAGCGGCAGCCGCAACCGGAGCCTGAACCCCAGCCGATCCAACAAACGCAGCAGAAGCCACAGAGGCCCATGTTGCCAGGTTCATTCCCAGACAGCTATGTCAGCGCGGTATCCAACGAGTCCGAAAGGACAATCACCGCAGACAAGGCCGAGGATGCTCATCAGAAATCGGAGCGACTGTCGGAGTCGCCGATTGAGGTCTCGCCCATCACCCCTTCAGAGAGTCAGCCTCCACCTCTGACAGGAGACAACTCAAGCCAAGGAGAGCACTCTTCGCCAGTGTCATCACCATCTCCGGAGCTTATTGACCGAGAGGAGGTGGCTGGGGCCCACCGCAATCAGGACTCGATCACTACGTCGACTTCTACCACGACCGTTTCGACCTGGAACGACACAAGCTTGCGAGCGTTCTTTGACTCGGGTGCTGATATCCGAGACCTGCTTGTTGTGGTCTATGACAAGACCGACGTAGAGCCTGTTGGGCCGGATCATCCTGTCGCTGGTGCTCTCTTCAAGGAACAGAATGCCAAGTTGGCGGAGATCACAACTGTAAGTATTGACCGAAATGTCAGGCCAGACAACCAGCTAACAGTGTTACGCAGCAACTTGATAATATGCTTGGTGACTGGCTGGCAAGGAAGCAGCGGCTACGAGGCACGGTCTAGACAGGAACGTCTAGATACTGTAGAGATACCCCTTTTTTCACATTTCCAATTTTGCTACACACCCCTATCATTCTCAACCAATTCTGGTCTAGACGGTTCTCCACGAAGCATCTACGACCTTCTTCAACCGAAACAAGTTGCGCATTGCAGGTCCACGGTTGTACCGGCATTGACATAATTGAAAGGAACCGGCGTTTCTAGGAAGGGGGGAATAGGAGAGAGAGCTCACAGGACGGTCAGACTCGGACTTGATGAAAACTCTATACCACGGGCGATCGGGGCATATACCTTTTTTTTTCTTCCCTTTGTTAGTACGTTCAAGCTGGAATGAACGCGAAGACGGTTCTTATCGTTAACTTCTCCCCCCCCCCCTGGTGGAATACCTAGACGGATACCCGAAACGAGCGCAAAGCTTGTGGGCGTGTGAGGGGCTGGAATTTGGGATTCAGTGTTTTCTTTTAAATTTCATTCCTGAGCGAGCGCGAATTCTGCGCTCACAGTAGAGGCTACTCGGGAGGGCCAGTGTGCCCATTGAATATAATTTTTGCCATGATTTTCCCCACTGGTGGCGAATACTAGGTAGGTACCATAACTGATGGAGGACAAGGCTGGCTGTCCCTGGCAAAAAGAAAACCCCTGTTTCTCAGCCTCGTCTAGGGCTGCCCTGACCCGCCAGCACGCGTGAAAATTGGGGTTTGGCATTTCATGACGCCATTGTGCTTTTTTTCTGAATGCCTAACTTCTTTCCGGAAACAATACGGAACTTCACGGGTTCCTGGCCCCAGGTTTCTTGTACAAGTCACAGGGGTTTATGAGTTTTTGTATTAGATTTTGCAGTCTTGCCGTCTTTCTCTACTTCCAGTCATTCCTTCTCGGCTCGAGTTCTACTTGGATCCTTCAGTCGAGACAGCATACCAATCAGCCACCCCTGAACTCGTGTGAAAGTTGTGCCTGCTTGCAGTGTGCTCGCCAATCTCTGGAAGAATTCCCACACAAACAGCAGATGCAACGACAGTTTTAGCCAACTCCAACGTCTCAAAAAAAAACACAAAAAAAAACAACGAGAGAGTCGGCCAAGAAACCAACCACTTTTCTTCGACGAGGCTGAAGATCACAAAGACCATCAGCTCAGACGACCCTGGGTTCCCGAGGGCGGTGCCGGAATTAACTAACAGCAGGCCGCGCCAGGATAGCTCACCACATCAGCAAAGGAGCTTCGGCTGGTACTTGCGACCCCTCCCTCCTACCACAGCACCATCCAAAAGACCGCTGGCGTGTCTCCTCCCAACACGTCCACACCCACCACAAAAGCCACGACCCAGCTATGTCACAGATCCCACCACATCTACAACCAAAACCACACAAGATCAAGATCCCCAGGACTGCAGCAAGCTACACCCCAGCTACGATGGACAACGACCTGCGGTCGCAGCTGAACATCCAGCTGATCGCCCAAGGCCACGATAAGAAGTAAGACTGCCGGATGTTCCCCCTCCCACCTCCTATGCAACATACGTCTGCTCTCTTTCAGTTTCAATTGAGGCCATCTCGGACTCGGACCAGGCCGAATCCTAACAGCCGTTGCAAACATACGCTGATACCAACCCCGCCCCAGAATCCAAGAGCATCTCCTCTACACTCTCAACGCACAACCCAACAACTGGCCCACCCAAGTCCAAAACCGCGCGCTCGCCATCCTCCGCTCCGGCGACGTGACCACCTTCCCACAACTCCTCAAACAGATCCTTGAAGAAGTCCGCAAGGAGACCATGCTCAAGTCGTCCTCCTCCTCCACCTCCTCCTCCTCCTCCTCGACGAACGGGAACAGCAACGGCGCAGCGTCGTCGGAATCGGTCCAGGTCAACGGGGGCTCCGGCAGCAAGAAGACCAACGGCAGCGCCGCCGCGACCGGAGCGAACAACAACCACAACCCGGGCCCTGGGCCGGGCGAGGCGAGCAATCTGCACCAGAATACCAACACGAGCCTTGCGCTGCCGCAGGTAGCGGTGGAGGATGCGCTGCGGGTTACGAGGGAGGTGTTATTGACGGTGGCGGAGTTTGAGGAGGAGAATGGGGCATCTTGAGCGTGCCTGACGGGGATTGGGGGAGGCGGGCAGACGTTTGGCTGTTGGTCTGGCTGTCTTCAGACGTTGGACGGCGGATGAAGAAAATCAGCCGAGAATGGGGGGGGGGCAGCACCCTCGAGGCTTTCGACCGGGAGAAAGTCTTGAGACTTGCCAACGCAAGCAAAGCATTGGGTCACGAGAAGAGCCATGATGGGCCGCACCAAACGTTGCTGGGTACGTGGCAATGGCAGGCGACATCGTGACGGTCCGATTAGGGGAGGCTGGGCTCTGCTGAACGAGCTTGCACCTCAGGACAGGATCGGGAGGGGGAGGCATACGTTTCGTTGCCTTTGTACAAAATGGACGACTCTTACAGCATGTCACATATATCCATCTGCTCAACAAACATGAGCAATGAGTAAAGAGCAAAGGGCAGGGCGGCGCATCACAAGGCACAGGAGCACTTGGGCGTTGGTAGATATCGAACTTAATACTTGCAGTTTGAAACGGCCATCCACCAGCTGGCCGATGACCAAATCTCAAACCTGGCAATAGGAGATACCCTTCCTGTTGAGGGACGCTGAGTAGCTGAACTCTCGAGCTCTCAACCTGAAGTCCTTTAAAATAGATCTGCTTCTTTCTTTCTCTAGTTCCCCTCGGCGCGGAAATAACCACTTCGCCGTTCTTCATGAGAAAACACCACCCCCCCCCGGGAACGTCTGTCGCTTTTATCCACATATTTATTGTCCATCTCCGCCATTACAATATTCCAATACCACAGCCTCCCATGACAGACTCATACTCGTCCTCAGCGTCTTCAACGAAGCCGAGCATAAGACGACGGGAAAGGGCTGGGGGAAAGCCTCGACGCGAACCCACACCGTCCAGTCCGCCGCGGCGGGGGGGGGGGCAATCAGTCAGTCCTCTGTGAAACCCTGCCGCGG
>MUZH01003712.1:0-21194 GCA_003012965.1 Juglanconis oblonga
AAATAGTAATCTATCGAAATAGAGGCGGATAGGTATGCGATAATATAGCATTTATTGCAAGATAGGCTATAATACGCGAACCTATCCGGAGGCTAAAGAAATAGATAGCGATAAGTATTCCGAGTAGTTCTAATTAATTTAATACGTTATTATAGAGTTTTAGTCGATTAAAGTAGTAGGTAATGGAAAAAGTGTCCGACTCGATATTATGTCCGACTCGATATATAACCATATTATGCCTTAATAGTATTATCCTTATCCTTATTAAGGCGTAAGGGCATATCTAGATAGCTAGGCAGGTGCCTAAATAGACGGTTTCGCAAGGAAAACTCTATGCTATAAAAGGCATAGGTCCTCTTTGCAGGGTGATTATAGGTTACGATAGAGTAAGCTTCCTTAATAGTCGTTATATATTATAAAAGGCTAGAATTGTCGGAGTTGCTATCGGACGAGGAGTTATCCTAGGAGGTTATAGGAGAGGGTTCGCCGTCTTTAGCTATAATATTAAACGCCTGCTTTTTACTATCCGACGCGGTATAATCCTTTTTATCATAATAGGACTAATCCTTCTTGCCTTTATTAAGGCGTAATCTGCTATTATTATACTTCCTATAAGTATTATATTCCCTAGATTAATTAGTCTTTTTCTAAAATCTACCGGACTAAAAAGAGGAATATTAAAAGGGAATATATTAAGAAGGAAATTCCGAATAAGAAGATTTAGCTTTGCTAAAGATATAATTAGTAACTGCCGATATAATAAGCTTCTTTTCCCGAATATAGCAAAAGTATACTAAAAGCGTTTTAAAGTCGTCTAAGTTAGGCTCCTTAATATATTATTAGAATTCTAAGGCAAGATTACTCTAAACTGCAAGGAATGCTAAATCCTATCTATTATTAGTATTAGAAATATTGCCTAAAGCCTTAAGGTAGTATATCTTATACTAAAAGAATTAATATAGCTTTAAGGGGTTCTCTTAGATATCCCTTAAAGATAATCGAGTTTATCTTAGGCGCTTTTAGGCTTCGGCTTACTAAAGAGCGAAGTTCTTACGGAGGGTCTCTAAAATGCCTTCGGGTCTGCGAATCTTAATATTTCGCTTCTCTTTAGCTATAAGTTCAGAGTTCTAAAAGGCTTTAGCAGCGCCTCTTAAATACTTAGGGAGTATAATAGTAATTTCGTCGGCTTAGTCAGGCTTATTAGTTAGTATATCTAGAACCTACTCCTAAAAGCTATAGATATTAGTATAAATAATATCTTTCCCTACCGTAATTATGCCTATATCGTCTAGGTTATTATATATAGGGTCGAAGATGCCGAAGATCTCCTTTAGCTTAATATATTCGCTATAAGGAATATAAAGTATAGCCGAAATATATAATAAATCGTATTAGAAAGATCCTAGGATTACTAGAGCCGGTAGCTGCAGTAGGCCTCCTAGTAATTATAGTGCAGCCGATATTATAGGGGTTGCAAAGTGCTAAGTTTCCTTATTAATATATCGAAAACCCGTTAGCAAAGGTCGAGCAGTCTGCTAACCTGCTAGGGCTTAAGGGGCTGCTATATTATAGAAAGCTTATATATTGCTAGTCGTTATTCGAGGATGCCCTATAGGGGTTAAGAGAAGAGTTTAGTAAACTAAACCTATTCGGGGCATCTAGGGTATAAAATGTAAATAACGATTAGACGGTCCCTAGGATAGTATAGTAACGGCGTTCTTAAAGGCAGGGGGCTTTTAGGAGGGTAGTACTGCTAGTAGGGCTGCTTGCAATAGTCTCTAAGCCTAAAGTAATTAATCTAGTTTATTATTAATTACTAGATCTCGGCGCTCTTAATTTGCTATTACAGTATTAATATTAATAACTTAATCCTAAACGGTAGCAAACTAGTTAGCGATTTTTATAGTTAGATCTTAGGCTTCGAATAGCTTTATATCTATCTTATTTAAGATATCTCTTATCTTAATAATATTACTAGTAACGATCTAATTTATCTGCTTAGTATTAGCAGTTCTCTTAGCAAGCTATTAAACTATTCGGTTAAGAGTAAGAATATACTACTTAGTATAGGCGATGCCTAACTTATTAGCTCTTAGCCTGCTAGGGTATTTAATAGCTAGTTTAGGAATAACTTCTCTCTCGGGATTAAGGGGCTGCTCCTCCTATAGGGCACTTATTATATAAGAAGGGCGCTTTATACCCCCCTGAATAAACGGATCGCTAGGTATATTATCGGGGGCGTTATTAAGTTTAGCCTAAATTCTAGCAATTTCCTTCTCGATTTCGTTACCCTTAGAGTCAAGGTCCTCCTTTTCCTTACCTAATTATTCTTCTTATTTATTAGATAGTTCTCTATACTGCCCTTAGTATAGGTGCTCCTCGTATATATAGTATATATTCCGAATAAACTAGGAGCGGGTAGGGTTATAGATTATTATATTATTAGGGTCGCCGGCGGACTAAGTATTATAAGAAGGGTTTCGTAGCCCGGGAAGAGCGCTCTTTATACGGATTTAAATTATCTAAGGGTTTTCGGGGGGTAACTTATTATTATTTCTAAGGAAGGCTCTAAGAGTTCCTCCCTAAAAAGCTATCTTACTGCCGAACGATTAATATAAACGATAAAATATAAGCTTCTTTTAGTAAATATAAGAGAAGAGGTCCTTAATTCCGCAGGCGTATTTAATTTCGGTTAATTATAGAACCTTAAACTAATTTCAGGGGATAATCCTCCGTATAAATAGGCGTACTTAATTTAGCTAAGCGTTTATACGAAAGGTTTATATTATAACGGCATATTTAAATTTTTAGTAATTACGGAAACTTACTATATCTATTTCCAGGATACGAGTAATATTAGAGGCTTTTATAATACTAGGTTGCTTAGCCTCTAGGGAGTATCTTTTAATACTTAGCTCTTTAGATCTTTTATATTAATAAGAGTATTAGTATATAAACGGCGTTACTTAGTTTTCGCGTAATCGATTTATAGTAGTATATAATAGCGTATTTAATTCGGCTAGTTATAATCGGAGGTAAAATAAGGTAATAAATAGATAGGAGGTACTTATTTTCGCTTAATCAGTCTGCTTAAGGGCTTAAGAGTCTTCGTCTGGAGTAGGTATTAACCTAATAATCTCCGGGGTTTTGATAAACTAATAGAAAAGAAATCGCTTAATACTCCGTTGCAAAGAGCAGAAGCGTAGCTACTATTTATAGAAACAGCAGTAGGGTTAGGTATGTTTTAGTCTCGTAGGTTATATTTTTTCTCAACTAAAGCTATTTTGAGACCTAAACGGAATTTCTTTTATATTTGCAGGGCGGTGGCCCGTGCACCAGCACAGACCCCCTCCGTTGCCCTACAGGATGCAAGACACGAGATTGTCGACACCCATCAAAAGGATCTCAGGGACAGCCTGCGGACACGCAGGCTCGCCGAGTTCGTAGCTATAGACATCAGGCTCCACAAACGTCAACCAAGGCCGGAATTTGGCCATTCTGGTTTAGATATCGAGGCCTCCCTCGACCGTCGCCTGAAAGAGGCGGTATTTGAGCAGAACACCTTCTTTCTCCGTCTGGAGGTCGGTAACTTTGCTCCCCAACATTGTAGCCACGGGACAACGAGATGGGCATTTCGATTAACCTTTCTCAAAAAATCACCAATCCCACCACGGGAGTTGTGGTACGACAGTTGGCAAAGTATGCTGGACTCAATGAACTGGGAGCTTGAGACGAACTGGTTCTGCCGAAAGTTTCCCGAAATGTAAACCAATTACTACGCATTGATTACGAAATAGACAGTTTCTCATATTTTAGTTATCATACAACTTCCAATTGTCCAAAATCTTTGTCTTGAAGACGATGTATCGCCACTGTTTTGGGACTGGGTCGCGCCGCATCAAGACGGTACCCACTGCGAGGACTGACTCTCCCATTCTTTCAGATTCCAGCTCCACGCAGGTATCTCAGACTTCTAGAGATGTGGATAGTGCGAGGAGGTCGACTCCCCGGTGGCCTTTGCTGATTTCGGCACCGTCACTTTCACGAGAGCCACCGCGGTGTCAGACAGCGAGATGCTCAACGCTGACGAAATCATCGGCATTGTGCAGCCGAACACCGTCTTGACTTCTTTCTCGACTTCCTGTGATGGATTTATTTGCAAGTACGAGTGATTCCGGCATACTCTGGTTCGAGACGGCATCTTGGCCAAAGAAACTGGGTTGTAGAGGGAGCTGAGGTGGTCTCACGTTTTATGCTTCATATGAATGACCGGAAAATCTGGAAGGGATACAAAGAAAAGAAAGAGAAAGGCCAAAAAAGAACGGAAAAAACAACACAAAAACAACAAAAAGCCGGGGAACCAAAAGAAACCTAGGAGGGGAAGGGGGGGCGGCATAAGCAAAGAGGGAAGGGGGATAGACCTGGATATGTTTGAGTCACTTCGAAGATTCAAAAGAGTACCCCTTGTTCTGTTTGAAGATCTATCTATCTAGACCTACTTCCCATATGGGTGTACGCCCTTCCAGATTACCTATCCAAAAAGGTCTCGGTTGCCGTGTAGGAATTTGTAATCGTCCGTCTGCAGGAATTTGTCATCGTCACATACAATTCCCGAGAAAGCGGGATTACGGAGTAACGCCCCAGCGTTACACAGTAATCTCATTTGCGTTCATATCATCATATTGGTCCGTTGCTTGGCGTAGTGTATTTCCGGTACACGAGTGTAAATCTGCGATATCAAAATCAGCACAATTATCGGCTTAACAGCTATAACTAAGGCTTTCCAGAGCCCTTGCAATAGTTCAAAACATTCTTCTATATAGTAGCTATATCAGGATGTAAAGAATTCTATTCCTAGGCCTCTATTTAGCAGTCTGGCTGCCGTTTAGGGCATATAGAGTGCATCTGCAGAACTCGATCCTAAAAATTCCAGAACGAGACATTGTCGCCCTTGAGCTCACGTTCTCGGGATTATGCATGAGGAAAAGCCCACGACTGCCGGCTCTCCAGTGGGAGGCGGTGAGAACCAACCACTGCCTCCTCCGAAAGATGACAGCGGTTCGTACCTCAAAACGTCGAGGCCGCGATCAGAACACAGACACGGACCCGAGGATGACATGGAGAGCCAGAACCAGAACCAGATCGAGCCGCAGCGGTCCCACGCGACCTCCATCTGGGCGTCAGAGGCCATGTCCTTGCCACGGGAGGTGCTCTTTGTAGCAACCGTCTGCTTGACGCAGTTCTGCAACCGTGAGTTCTTCGTGGTCACATCTGGACATCGAACCAACATTTTCGCTGACGATACTGTCGCTGCGCTAGAGGCCTCATTCTGCACAATGCTGTTCCTCCTCCAAACGGTCGGCCAGAGTCTGGAGGTCCAGCAGTCGAGCGTCCTCTCGTGGCTGGTCGCCGGGTTCAGTCTGACTGCGGGCACGTTCCTCATCTTCTCCGGTAGACTCGGCGATGTTTTCGGCTACAAGCTCCTGATGATGGTCGGCTTCTCATGGTTCGCACTCTGGTCCGTCATCGCCGGCCTTGCCGTCTACTCAGGCTACACGCTCTTCGTCTTCGCCCGCGTGTTCCAAGGCATCGGCTCGGCATTGTGCATCCCGAACGCCCTAGCCGTGCTGGGGGCCGCCTATCCTCCCGGCCACAGGAAGGCCATGGCCTTTGCTCTCTTCGGCGCCAGTGCAGCCGTCGGCGCTCTGGCTGGCGGCATCTCCGGGACCGCCCTCAGCTTGCTCTGGTGGCCTTGGGCCTTCTACGCACTCGCTATCACTCTCTGTGTCCTCACCGTGGTCACGTACTTGGTCGTCCCGTCACCACCAGTCAAGCTGTCCGGCCCCCACACCTTTCGAAACCTCGTCGTCGAGCTGGACCTGCCCGGTGGCGTCACCGGCGTCTCTGCCCTGATCCTGTTCAACTTCGCTTGGAACCAGGCGCCCATCGCGGGATGGGACACGGCCCAGGTCATCACCACTCTCCTCGTCGGACTGGCGCTGTTCTTCGCCTTCATGTGGATCGAGTACCGCCACGCGCGGAACCCCCTGCTTCCCTTCGACGCCTTCAGCTCCGACGTGGGCTTCGTCCTGGGCGCCATCGCCTGCGGCTGGAGCACCTTCGGCATCTGGTCGCTGTACACGGTCCTGTGGCTCGAGAACATCCGCGGCCTCTCGTCGCTGCAGGCCGCGACCTGGTTGCTGCCGGTCCTCGTCATGGGCTCGATGGCGTCTGTCCTGACGGGTCTTCTGCTCGGTCCCGCAAGGTTCAGAGCAGCGACCGTGATGACGATGGCGCTGACAGCCTTCGTGGCAGGGATCGTGATCTTCGCGACCGCCCCGGTCCATCAGATCTACTGGGGTCAAACTTTCGTGTCGATCTTGGTGATCCCGTTCGGGATGGACATGAGCTTCCCAGCTGCGACGCTGATCCTGTCCAACGCCGTCAAGAAGAAGCACCAAGGTATTGCTGCTTCTCTGGTGGCGACGGTTGTCAACTATTCGATCTCCTTGGGCGTCGGTTTCGCTGGTACGGTGGAGATCCATGTGAACAACGGAGGCAAGACAAAAGAGGATCTGCAGAAGGGGTACAAGGGCGCCTTGTACATGGGAATAGGGTTGGCAGGCTTGGGCTTGGTGATCTGTCTGGTGTTCCTGGCAAAAGACCGCTGGAGGACTGCTCAAGAGGCTAGGCAGGAGAAGAGGGCTACCAGGGATTCAGAACTATCACCATAGCCAGGCAGAAAGAGGGTCTGTTTAGATTGCAGCAAGCCCTCCCTCCTCTGAGATCTTGGCTTCCGTGTCTCTCCATCCATATTCTGTCTACCTGGCTTAATTTCTGCCACATCGCCCGGTGTGGTTCTATGCTTGGCAAATACTCCGTATCTGACCGTCTCACCATAACAGCATCACACCTCAATCCTCCTCCGCGTAATAGCAGTCGTGTTGACTCGCCGAGAAAGAAAAGAAGGGAGAAAAAGGCATGAAGGTTTTCTCTGTCCTCCATATAGTGATCCAAACAGGGCGACGTAAAGATTGTCCTGCAGAACTTCGGTGCCCTCCATCGCGCCTGTGCCGAGGTATTCGTAGCGTGGAAGATCATCGCCCTCGTTGGCAGCTTCTCCAACCTCTCCGCACTCACGATGGTATTAATACCACCGACCACGGGCGCGGGATTTCTAGGTGCGGAGGCGGGTGAGCGTGACCAACCCAACCCAGCTCTCTGATGACTAGGACAAAGTCGCTGGTGGGTCATTCCACTATAATTCTCCCGCCACCGCCCTTCGCTTACCTTCGTGCAGAACGAACTCTCAACCTAGGGGATCACATTCCGAGAAAGCACCAAGACGAGGTTCAAGCATGACGCTCTGGAAATCTCCGCATCCAAACATCGACAGTGAGTTCTTCCAAATCCAGGATGGTCTTGAACACAAAAGACTGACATCTCGTCAGTCCCCACGGACGTGACAACTTGGGAATGGCTATTTGAGACGGAACAATACGTCCCTTTCAACACTACCTCCGAGGGCACGCTGGGCTGGTACAGCAACGCAGTCACCAACGAGCGCCTGGATTTCGCGCAGGTGAGACAACAGGCCATCGCCTTGAGCACGGTGCTGGTGAGGGACTATGGACTGCGGGCGGGCGAGACGGTCTCGGTGTTCAGCACGAATACGGTCTGGTACGCGGTGGTGTTGTGGGCGACACTGCGCGTGGGTACGTGAGGCATGAGCCCTTGTGAGCAAGTGACGAGGGTACTCGGAAGCTAATAGGTGAGGCAGGGGGCAGGATTAATGGCGCTTCCCCGGCGTACAGTGCGGAAGAGATGACGCATGCTCTGAAGACGGCCGACACCAAGATCCTGTTCACACTCCCCGGCTCCCTCGAGATTGCGGCGGCCGCAGCTCGGGATGCAGGCGTGCCTCGCTCACAAATTCTCCTCCTGGAGGGTACCGTGCCGGGTTTCAAGAGCCTGCAGGATCTCGTCCCCCGCGGTTCCTCCCTCGAGCCTGTATCACACTACAGCATCCCACGGCCGAAGACCAACAAGGACGTCTGTGGCTACCTCAATTTTAGCTCCGGCACGACAGGCTTCCCAAAAGCGGTGATGCTCTCCCACCACAACATCATCGCGCAATGCCTCCAGCTGCGCCAGCTTCAGCTCCTGCCTGAGGATGGGCGGTACAGGACGGTCGCTGTCATGCCGCTGTTTCACATCACCGGCTTGGTGCGATTTATCACGTACCCGGTGTTCATAAATGGACACTGCGTCATGCTTCCCAGCTTCAAGATGGACCTCATGCTGGAGACCATCATCAAGCATGCTATTGAAGAATTGGTCTTTGTGCCGCCTATCCTCATCCGACTGGTTAGGGATCCCGTCGTGGACAAATACCTGGCACAGCTGCGGCAGATCATCAAGCGGTTCTCCTCGGGCTCGGCGCCCATGAGCCCGGAAGTAGCCAAGGCATTACAGATGAAGTTCCCCGGTACCGGGTTTAGACAGGGCTACGGCGCCACGGAGAGCACGGCGTGCATCTCGTGTCATCCGCCGTCGCACTTTGATTACAAGTTCGCAAACACGGGTGGACTGCTCGTTGCCAATACCGTCGCCAAGGTTATCGATTTGTCTGATCCAAAGAAGATGCTCGAGCCGAACCAGACGGGTGAGATTTGCGCCAGAGGACCGCAGATTGCGATGGGGTACTTGGGGAATCCAGAGGCGACGGTGGAATCGTTCGATAGCGAGGGCTTCTTGCGTACCGGAGATGTGGGGCATATTGACGACGAGGGCCTGATTCATATCGAGGACAGGATCAAGGAGATGATCAAGGTGAAGGGGATCCAAGTCCCACCGGCGGAATTAGAGGATTTGTTGCTAGGTCATGAGTTCGTCGAGGATTGTGCGGTGCTAGGCATACCAGACGAGTATGCGGGTGAGAGGCCTAAGGCGTATGTAGTGCTGAAGCAGGATGTTCCGGTGACCAAAGAGCTGGGACAGCAATTGTTGCGGTACGTGCGGGAGAAGAAGGTTCGATTCAAGTGGCTCGTGGAACTGGAGTTTGCGGAGAGCATACCCAAGGGTCCGACGGGGAAGCTGTTGCGGCGAGTGTTGAAGGTAAACGATAAAGATCGGACAAGGAGGAAAGGCTTGTGCGTGAAAGATGAGACGGAAAGAGCGAGGTTGTAAAGAAGATGATTGTAGAAGTGGAGTAGGATTCAGAAATGTGGTATCTGGTGTGAGGCCAGGGCCATTTTCAATGCGGCCAAACGCGGTGCTGCCCCATAACGCCATGCCGTCTATATGCAAAAGTTTCCAACCTGCTAAGTGAGCAAAATATCATAGTCGTCCTTGTTTATCCGGACCGGTTCGCCGCCCAGCCCGTATTTCCTTCTGACCAGTTCGAAGATGACCAATCCAGCACTCGTGCTGGGCACTTGCCGGATGGTACTCCACCAAAAGCCCCGATACAGCCATCTTCTCATTGCGTCGGGGCCATTGCCCTCCTGTGCCTTAGCCTGGGCGACACACTGGGCCCATGTTTCTCTGTAGGCGTGGTAGTAGGCTCTGAACATCTTCCACCGCCATTTTGATTTCGGCACGTTGGACTGTGTGTACTTGCGAATCTTGCGAGCTTGCGCATCGAGGTACTCCAGGTGCTCCCAGTGTTCCACCTGCATGTGCGCAATCGGGTGGAGGACGACCTGCTGGGCGAAAGACGCGCCGATACCAGCCAGCATCAGAAACCCAGGTTCGATGGCATAGTGAGGCCTGATGGTTTTTCCATGGTGCTTTTCATCGTCATGCGAGGACCGTTTCCGCGAGAGAATATTGATCATGGACTCGCTGAGATCCCCGTAGTACCAGGCGACGAAGCTGTAGTAGCTCTGCGCCTTGATGTACTCGAAGCTGCTGAAGAAGACGGCACTGCCGAGACTGTCCTTGGTGAGGGAAAGACCCCAGCCGGCGAAGATACCTCGCATCCCGATCTCGCGCAGCTTTGCGTAGCTGAAGGACCACATGCTTTGTGGCCGACCACTGCCGTTGATGATCTCGGGACCCTTTCCGCCTCGCTCGAAGCGCGCTTGGATGGCGTCGAGTGGCGCAGCCACCACGCTCTGGATGCCGCCGGCGAGCAGCCCCGCGGTGAATGTCTCGCTTGGTAGGGGGGGCGGATAGACCCTCTTGGCTGCTTTGCTGCTATCCTCGTGGAGACGACCGAGGATCTGCAGATAGCTCGTGTACAGCACCGCTCCCACGGTGACGTTGGCGATCAAGGGCGGGAGGACCTGGTCCGGGATGACTGACCAGCCATAGTGGCGAACGGCATGGGCAATAACGCCGGGTGTGGTTCGACCACCGACCGATCGAAGCCACTGCCACCAAGTCTGCTTGACAGACTTTCCGTTGCGGCTGGCGGCTGGGTCGCCTAGGTTGGACAGGTAGCTATGGTTCTGCTGCTGCAGATTCCGCGCGTAGGCCAGGTAATCCACGCGGGTGCGAAAGAAGGCCTTGACCGGCGCCCTGAAGTAGAAGGCGATGGCCTGGGCCGTGAATGCTCGCACACCGGCCGCGGTAGCGGCCGTCGCAGCATTCTTGCGCGGGTCTCTGTCGGATGGGTCTGATGGGACGACGGGGAGGACGCCCACGAGCGACGGGTCGAAGACTTCGCCAGCGTTGCGGCCGGGATCGCTGGGGTTCATATTCGATGAGGCATTTCAGCTGGGACCACCTGCTTCAATCTGGAGCCTGCAAAGATTCCACTATGGTGCAGCAGCTTGGTGAGATGGTTGCGAGACAAAAGTCGTTGTTTGATGTGAGAGTAGGGTGAATTCTAGCTGACAAAATCCGGTTTGGGAAGGATGAGGTCGGTGTCAGCTGGGCGAGTGGAGCCGACGACCCTTGGCAGCTGGCCGGCTCTCACCCCCCTACTCCCCCCCCCCCCAAAAAAAGAATGGCACCTGCACCCAAATCAACAACAAAAACAAATTCACAACATTTTCCATTTAACGAGAAGGTTCTGTTCTGTCATCTCAGATAATCAATTGTTTACCACCCCTCTCCCCCACCCTTTTTTCTCTGACTTCACCACCCGTGCAAAATCTATCACAACTCCATTCAACTTTCAGTCCACCCTTTCTACTTTACACAACTTCAGGCATCTTTCCCTAATCAAGAGGAATGCCGTCGGTGATCTTTCTGGACCGACCCTCTACTAACGACAATTGAGGGAAGCAACAAAGTCTCGATAAAAGGTGCAGACACAAACTTGTTGGGTAGCTCTTCTAACTTCCACCAGCTGCCAACCCGACGAGCAACTGGAATAATACTCCCATCAGTCAAACTACCTGGATGCTCCTCAAACCTCCTCACCAGGTTCTTTTTCAGGCAACAAGTTCTCCCCTAAGGTGCCTGTTCTGAGGTCAAAGCACAGCAGGAAAATAAGGCCAGGTATTACTGCATTGTCGAGAAAGGTCAGTTACAGCAAGCACTCACCATTCCCATGCCTCACTTTGACAAGTACGAGCTGTATCTAAAGTTGAATTAGGTCAAGTCAAACGGTACAGCCCCATACAGAACTCAGGACGCGAAAGAAATCAGCATATCACAGCACCAAGTTTCCCAACATCCTGTGAGCTGCCCAAGCCAGACGACGCCACCACCACCATGACTGGACGCGTCCAAAAGTCCAGGGGCAAGTGCAGGGGCAGAGCCCAAACAAAGAGAGACCTCACCGACGAACATCGTCAGCGATTGCGTGAATTTGCACGGACCAGACCTCGCGGCCCTAACGGACGTTTCCTTCCCAACCAAGAGCCAAAAGACTGCACCATCTGCGCTGAGACTAAGTGGACTGCCAACTTTCCCAGTGCTCGCCTCACCGACGCGTGTGCCCACGACCAAGGTGCCTGCAAGGATTGCATCAGCAAGTCGATCAGAACTGACCTCCAGACCAAGCTGTGGACCGAGATCGGTTGTCCTGAGTGCCTTGCTCACCTGGACTTCGACCAGATCAAGGAGTACGCGGATGAGGAGACGTTCACAAGGTATGGATCATTCCACACATTGAATGCAACGGAGCCAGAGATTAACATCCGGTAGGTACGACAACCTGTTGGTCCGTGTGGCGGCGAGTGACATCCCAGGCTTCGTCTGGTGCCCACTGGAGGGATGTGAGTACGGCCAGATCCACGAGCCCGGAGATTGCGGCGAGCCCATCGTGACCTGCCACCGGTGCGAGGACAAGTACTGTGCCGTACACGGGGTTGCCTGGCATGAGGATATGACTTGCGAGGAGTACGACATGCTTCGCAAAGACCCGGGCGCCTTCCACGACTGGCAGACAAAGTTCAACTCTGCCAGATTTGCAGCGATGAAGCAACGGCTCGACGAGGACTACCGCCAAGCCAAGCTCTCCGAGGCCATCGTGAGGCAGATCACCAAGCCATGCCCCAAGCTTGATTGCGCCTGGCCCATCGAGAAGGAGGGAGGCTGCCACCACATGTGCTGTGAGTTTCTCTCCCCTTTTTCCTTACCACCTGGCCATACCATGTCATGTGCAAATGAGCACACACACTGAAATCCCTGTCATCTGCGTTCCTTGGTTACGTTACGTTATGTTCTCGCCCTAACTGTCAGAACAGGCCAAAAATGCCACACCGATTTCTGCTGGGAGTGCGGCGAACTCTTCTTGAAGCCTCATAATGGCCGTTATATCGAGCAGTTTCACAAGCCAGGCTGTCTCATCAGCAACGCGCGGCCCACTGCGCCCCCTGCGCCCCCTGTGCTTCCTGCGTTTCCTGCGCCGCCTCCTCAACTGGCTCAAGATGCTCCATTGGTCTACCGGTATGCTCATGCTCCACGTCAAGTTTATGAAGCTGCTCAAGCTGCCCTAGTTGCCCAAGCTATCCAATCTGTCCAAGCTGGTCACCCTGCTCAAGCTTCTCAACCCCCTCAGCCTGGAGACATTTGAGTGAGGAGACGAAGCTCTCCTGCCAGGGGGATGTTACATGCAGGATCACACAGTGGTGCTTCCTGGGAACCTGTCACCAAACTACTCGTCATCATCAGCCTGTATTTCTGGCCTGCTTGTCTGCGAGGTCTTCATACGGGTGGCTCAGTTGGTGGGCGGCATACAGAGAGAGCGATTTGGGGCATTTACCATCCGATGGATATGCACAAAATCAGAAACGGCTGCAGGAGTGGATGGGATCAGAGTGCGGCAGTATCTGAAATGCAGTCCAAATGCAGGGGTGCCGGATACTTATGGGATACTTGAGAACCGAGATATGAACTTGAGGGCCGAGATATGACTTTTGGACCCTTTTTTTAGACCCCTCTCACTTCGGTAGAGGTCAAAAATACACATATTAATCCTCACTTGCTAGAGATGCATTGATGTTCTGCCTTTCCTCGTTGAACCCCCTCCCCCCCTTTTTCCCCGCTTTCTTTTTTTGGGAAGGGCCAAGAGGCGAGGACTGAATTTTCGAAATCTGGTTCCTCTTTGGCGGCGTGGCATAACCAAGCACTGACATCGACTGAGTGGTTTGGAGCAACTTGTGTGTGCCATTGGAGTTGCAGGTTGCGATGTTTGGTGTCTTCGCTTTTTGGAAAGTAGGTTTGTTTTTGCAATCTCCCATCTCCAAAAGTATTAGTTCTGAGAATCGATCGGCCGCATGACGGGTCACCACCTGCTAGATAGATTTCCGTTTCCGGCAGTCTGGCGAAATGGGAGACCACAAGACTCTTTTCAGTTGAAGAGCCTCTGCAGGCTTCCATCGGCCCCTAGCAAGATTCGGTTTTGTTGTTCTTGAAATACACTTGAACAAGCATAGGTTTGTCCATTAACATGATCAATATTTCTGAATTGAAATTACTACAGGCTTTAAACTGTTTACGCATATCTAGATGCAGTGCATAGAGCGCTCACGCCAGCAATGAAAGCGTTGAAATTGCTCTAGTTTCCACCTCCGTGGTTGATGATATGCCCTGGTTGCAAAGCATAGCAATATTGCATATACGCCAAATATAATGTGCATATCAGACACTATTCGCAACGCAATTGTGGGTGAAGGTGATACATTCACAACTGGAGTACCTAGTTTCAGGCAGCTATAGCTGGCCTGGCGGTCCGGCAATCCTACATTCATATACTCCGTATACCACTCCTAATCGATCAAGATACGCTGCATCATCATCTATATCCAAATGGTCATGACATAGATGTATGTATTACAGGCTAATTCCTCAGACAAGTCAAGGTATCTGTCATGTGAGGCGATGCTCAAATCAACAACAATTGTTCGCCTGACGTGATACCACGGCAGGAAAGGCTATTTGACTAACCACGAAACCACGAGTGTGGAACCATCCGACGTTACATCGAGTGCCGGCGTACCTATTTAGGCAGTAGCCCAGGTACGACTCACAAGGCCGTCAGCTGTCTTAGAGACTCTCTGCCTCTCCACCACTTCACCCCTCTATCACTCTGCCACTTCATACCGCGATATATTACAACTGGTTCGGCTGGTGAACGGTCTTGAATATCACAAAACACTCATCAGAAATATGAAAACCTTAAGAATTCATAGAACCATCACATCATAATGTCCTCCTCAACCCTCCCTCCGAACGGCCGCCTCGTCAACATCGGCACTCACTCTCTGGCTCTTTATACTCACGGCCCAGAGCCCAGCAGCTCCAAAGACCCCGTCGCACTATTCATCTCGGGTGTGGCAAGCGATGCCCTCAACTGGCAAGCCGTGGTGCGGCTGCTGGGTCCCTCGCTGCGAAGCTACACTTACGACCGTTCCGGCTACCACAACTCGGAGTCGTCGCCGCTCGCTCCCTCGGCCGAGAATGTTGCTCTGGAGCTCTCCCTTCTGATCGAAAAGGCGCCCATCCCGAACCCTCTGGTCCTTGTGGGGCACTCCTGGGCCGGCGTGCTCACGCACGAGTACATCGCCCTGAAGGGAACTGACCAGATAGCTGGGCTGGTGCTTGTTGACGCCAACCATGAGACAGCGCCGCTGGTGATGGACGTGAACGATCCAATTCTCTGGACGGTTGCCGCGGGTGTCGAGCCATACTCTGCCTGGGGCGTGGAGGCGGAGCACAAGTTGACGCAGGAGGAGTGGGACGCGTTCAGGGCGGCAGAGACAACCGAGAAGTTCAACCTCATCATGCACAAGGAGGATTCCGAGAACTACATGCCGAGTTTCGAGATGCTGCGGAAGAAGGAGCTGAGTAAGAAGCAGCCACTGGTTGGAGACAAACCGGTTTATGTGATTGGGGGCACACGAAGCAGGGATTGGAGCGGATTGTACAAGGCGGGCGTTGCTAAAGGGAACGGGACCGAGGAGCAGAGGAGCCGTGTGAGAGAGTTGATCAAGACGGTCGATGCGAAGAATGAGGGTCTCATGAAGGAATTCTTGAAACTCTCTACGAAGAGCGAGCTTGTCTTCGCTACCGAGAGTGGACACTTTGTCCAGATGACTCAGCCGGAAATGGTTGTTGATGGAGTGAAATGGGTCCTAGATAACCTACCAGCAGCATCTTCTTAGATGCAAGCCCGGACTTTGCGGTTCAGTGCAGCACCCATCGGAGTGCTCTTCGGTCTGTCTTTCCCGTTATATGCACTTGGGATCATGTGATGAAGGAGCACATAGCAGCCAGAATACGAGTCGCGAGTGACGAGGTTGGCGAGGCTGTCAAACCACACTCGCTTGTACGCGGTGAACGTCCCAAGTATATGGCTCCATGGCGTGTTGGCGTGTTGGCGCTGGCAAAAAAGAAGCCTTGTGATAGATGCTTTGGTAGTACCTGGCTGGTCCTTCTGGATAAGCTTGATTCACACAGCCACGGGGTGTCTCGTATGCGTGCAACCGCTGTACTCCAAATTGCCGATGAGTTGCAGTGATGACCGTTCTACGGGAACATCACGTGCCTTCGGAGGAGCCGGACATCCCGAGCCGACGACGCCGACAGGGATCTGCGCCTGCGTAGTGGGGCGACTGGGGCGACTGGGGCGTGGCGACGTCATCGATATCCCTGCTCAGCTTGACGCGGCACCGAAACCGACCCTCCGCGGACGTAACCAGCCCAACGCCTCGACCGGCCCAATTCGTTTCCGTCAAACCTACTCGCAACCGCAGCGGTCGGACGTTTTTTTGTGGTTTTTTTTCCATGTCGGTTTTGTTCATTTGAGTGCCCGAGAGATGTTTCCTTTTATTAACTTCTTTTTGATATACTCTGAACATTGCTTTGTTGAGGCCCAGGTGGTTTGCTGAGGTTCGTCTCTGCCTTTTCCGCTGCCTGTTCCGCTGCCAAGCATGAGTGCATGAAAGCATGAAAGCACGAATGTACCATAGTACTTTTTGTCTCTCGTTCCTGAATCCAAGTCCGTCTGGGGATACCGTCTCTCCGGCTCCTCCGGGACCGCGCCGTGCGCGCTCTTGACCGCGCCATGGCTCTCCTCCGAGCCTCTTGGACCCTGACCAAGAAGAACTTGCTCGTGGTCTTCGTGAGGCACTGGTTTTTCACCACCATCCGGGCGTTTCTGGCTCCCATCATTTTTGTAGGTTGTCCCCCCCCTTTCCCCTTCCTCAGGTGTTTGTTTCAGTGCTCGTATCAACACACCCTGGCGGCCCCACGCGCAAGGCTAATTCCGTGTCCGACTTAGATGTTTATAATTTCTTATGCGAAGAACTTTTTCGTCCCACCTTCGCAGTATGGAATTGGGTCCGCAACATCCATCCGGAGCCTCGCAGATGCCCTCGGTGCCTCCACAGGCAACCACGACAAGGTCGTCTTCGTAAACAATGGGTTTACCGGCGGAGACATCGAGTCCGTGATTGGAAATGTCTCTGCAGAAGTCAGGCAAGCTGGGAAGACCGCAGAGGTGGTCCAGCAAGACGTTGATCTCCTCACGAGCTGCGCAAGCTCCTTGCGGGGCGCCACAACCTGCTACGGCGCCGTCGTCTTCCACTCGTCGCCCACCGAAGGCGATGGAGGTGTTTGGAACTACACACTGCGGGCGGATGGAGCATTTGGCGAGAGGATATTTGTCGACACCACAACCAACGATGTCGAGATCTACATCCTACCCTTCCAGCGGGCCATCGACGTGGCCATCGGAGCTGTCTCTGCTGTCTCCGGCGCTGCGACCTCGAGTAGCACCGTGGACGAGTATCCTTTTACGAGTATAACTTCCGAAGAACGCGATGCCCTTATTCGTCGGTTATACATGGGTGCACTGATCGATATCCTGGCCGTGGCATACTTCATTGGTGTCTGCGGTATCACGTACCAGCTGACGGGCCAGATGGCCTCGGAGAGGGAACTCGGTATTTCCCAGCTGGTAGAGGCCATGACTCCCTCAACCAGCCGTTGGCACACCCAAGCAGCCCGCTTGCTTTCGAATCACCTGGCCTTCGATATCATCTACATCCCGGGATGGATCATCATGGGTGCCATCTTACGGGCGCTCTCGTTTGTGCATACTAATGATGGAATCGTCATCGTCTATCATATTCTGGTTGGGCTCGCCCTGTCGAGCTTCTCTATCCTCGGCGCCAGCTTCTTCAACAAGGCCCAGCTTTCTGGGATTTCTGTCACCATGCTCTGCGTGATTCTCGCCATCATTGCTCAGGTAGCTGGGCCTTTTGATACGGGCGCCACCGCTGTGCTTAGTCTCATCTTTCCGTCCATGAATTATGTTTTCTTCATCATCTACCTTGCCCGGTTTGAGCGAACCTCGGTTGCGGCGGACCTTGGTCAGGCTGCGCCCAGTGGCCCCTCCAGCCTACCGGGTTTCGTTTTCTGGATCTTCCTCATTCTTCAAATCCTCGTCTACCCCGTCCTCGGCGCCCTCGTCGAGAGGTGGCTCTACGGGACTGTCTCCCAGGAAAGGAAGACCACCACGTCGTCTCCAGACCATTCCATCATTTTGTCCAACTTCTCCAAGCATTGGACGCCGACTTGGCTCCGGAGAAAGGTCCTCAGCAAGTTCGGGGCTAAGATGCCTGAGACGGTCTATGCCGTCAATGATCTGAGCATCAAGGCACGGCGTGGCCAGATCATGGTGCTTCTTGGTGCAAATGGTAGTGGCAAGAGTACCACACTCGACGCCATCTCTGGTCTCAATACCATCACGAGCGGGTCGATCGAAATCGACGGGACGGGAGGACTCGGTCTTTGCCCTCAGAAGAATGTGCTCTGGGACGAGCTCACCGTGTTCGAGCATGTCAAAATTTTCAACCAGTTGAAGTCGACAGAAGGCACGGATGACAGAGGCCGAATCGAGGACCTCATCCGCGCCTGCGATCTGGGTCACAAGATCAAGGCGAAGTCCACGACCCTGTCGGGTGGTCAGAAGAGAAAACTCCAACTGGCCATGATGTTCACGGGAGGCAGTCGAGTCTGCTGCGTCGACGAGGTTTCTTCCGGTCTAGACCCGTTGTCAAGGCGGAAGATCTGGGACATCCTTCTAGCCGAGCGCGGAGAGAGGACCTTCCTTCTCACAACACACTTTCTCGACGAGGCGGACGTTCTCAGCGACTACGTTGCCATCTTATCCAAGGGCAATCTGAAGATCAAGGGTACAGCGGTCCAGCTGAAGCATGAAGTTGATGTTGGGTACCGCATCTCGGTGGCAAAGTCGGAGAGCTTTGTGCCTGCTGACGCTACACGGCGGAGTGAGGCCAACGACAGGGTGGTGTACTGGTTCCCCGACTCGACCGAAGCATCAAAGTTCATTGGCGAGCTGAGAGCCAAGGCTGTCAAGGACTACGACATTATAGGACCAACTCTAGAGGACGTATTCTTGACACTGGCCGAGGAAGTTCGAGACAACGGTCTGGAAAACGATGAGTCGCTCGGGCTGCGGCCCCAAACCCCAACGGATCCCGTAGACAAACAACTCCCCTCCGATTCATCGCCTGGGGAAGACCACGGCATGCGGATGACCTCAGGTAGGGGTACCGGCCTTGCAAGACAAACACTCATCCTCATCCACAAGCGCTTCACGGTCTTGAAGCGCAACTACCTGCCGTACCTGGCCGCTGTCCTGGTACCAATCATCACCGCCGGGCTGGTGACCTTGTTCCTCAAGGACTTCTCAGCCGTCGGCTGCGATCCCGGTGATCAGGCCTCCAATCCCAACACATACGACCTCAACTCTCTCGACATTGACATCCTCATCCCCCTCGGGCCTTCAAACCTCCTGGACATCGACACCCTGACCAACCGCACCGGTCTCAACGCCAGCTCCTTCCACCTCGTCGACACCCTCGACGAATTCAATGCCTACATCTCCACCAACTTTCACAACGTCACCCCCGGCGGCTTCTTCCTGCAACCAGGCCAGGAACCCGACGCCGTCATGGCCTACATCGGCAACGGCGATGTTAGCTTCGGGCTCGTCACGCTCAATGCGCTCGACAATGTGCTGGAACAGACGTCCATCTCCACGTCGTACCAGCCCTTCGCGGTGCCCTTCTCGCCGGGCGCGGGCAAGACGCTGCAACTGATTTTGTACTTTGGCCTGGCCATGTCGGTGTATCCGGCCTTCTTCGCGCTGTATCCGTGCGTCGAGCGGTTGAGGAATGTGAGGGCGTTGCATTATAGCAATGGGATTCGCGCTGGGCCGCTTTGGTTGGCCTACTTGACATTTGATTTCCTGTTTGTGCTGGTTGTCAGCGCGGTGGCTGTGGGGATCTTTGTAGGGGTGAGTGGACATCCAATTCCTCCAACAACTAGCGGAGCAGAAGTGTGTGCTAACCAGATCGCAGGCCTCGGACGTTTGGTATGCACCGGGCTACCTTTTTGTGGTATTTTTCCTGTACGGTCTGGCATCTCTCCTCTTTTGCTACGTTGTCTCCCTCATCACCAAATCGCAACTGGCCTGCTTCGCCACCGCCGCCGGCGCGCAGGCCGTCTTCTTCCTGCTCTATTTCATCATGTACATGAGTATCTTGACATACTCGCCTGCCTACCGCATCAACTCGGATTTGACGACGGCCCACTTCGCCTATTCGATCATCACACCAATGGGCAGCTTACTCCGGTCTCTATTGTTGACACTCAACGAATTTTCGCTCCTTTGCCGGGACACATCGGTCGCCTCCTACCCAGGCGCACTCACCGTCTACGGTGGACCAATCCTCTACCTCCTGGTCCAATCCATCGTGCTCGCCACCGTACTCATCTGGTGGGATAGCGGCTACAAACCCACCTTCCTCAAAGCCGCCTCCCGCCATTTCCGCCGCGACCACACCACGCCCAAAGACATCGATACCGAGCAAGAGGCCGCTTCTTCTTCCTCCTCCTCCTCCTCCTCCCTCCTCTGCGACCCCGCCGTCAACACCGAAATCAAGCGCATCGAATCCCAATCCCCCCCAGACACCGACAGCCTCCGCGTCCAGCACCTGAACAAATTCTTCGGCCGCGCTAACCACGCGGTCCAAGACATGACCTTCGGCGTACCACGCGGGGAGGTCTTCGCGCTCCTCGGCCCCAACGGCGCCGGCAAATCCACCACCATCTCGCTCATCCGCGGCGACATCCGGCCGTCGGCCGGCGACGGCGACGTCCTCATATCGGACCTCTCCATCACCGCCCACCGCGCCGCGGCCCGGCAGCACCTCGGCGTGTGCCCGCAGTTCGACGCCATGGACACCATGACGGTGCGCGAGCACCTGGTCTTCTACGCCTCGGCGCGCGGCGTGCCCGACGTGCCCGCCAACGTGGCGGCGGTGCTGGCGGCCACGGGGCTGGGCCGCTTCGCGGACCGGCTCGCGCACAAGCTGTCGGGCGGGAACAAGCGCAAGCTGTCGCTCGGCATCGCGCTCATGGGCAACCCGGCCGTGCTGCTGCTGGACGAGCCGAGCAGCGGCATGGACGCGGCGGCGAAGCGCGTCATGTGGCGGACGCTGCTCGGGGTGGCGGCGCCGGGACGCGCGCTGCTGATCACCACGCACAGCATGGAGGAGGCGGATCGGCTTGCGACGCGGGTGGGGATCATGAAGAGGAGGATGTTGGCGCTGGGGACGGGGAAGGAGCTGGGGCAGAGGTGGGGCGACGGCGTGGTGGTGCAGATCGTGTTGAGGAGTGCGCCGGGGACGAGCGAGGGGGAGATGGAGAGCGTGCAGGCGTGGTTGAGAGGGAGGGTGTCAGGGGTGGAGTTTGAGAGATGG